>OY755184.1:10619172-10652583 GCA_963576735.1 Bedellia somnulentella
GCCGCGTACTGGCGGCCCGTGTCATGCGCGCGCGTCTCGCGAGATGCAGCAGCACGCCGCGGCATCCCGTGGCATGCTTTGGCACGTTCTGTCCTACCGCGGCCTCGCTCGGCATCGTTGTGTCAAAATAAAGTAACATGAATTCTATACTAATGGTTATAAGATTAAAAATGCTATATCTGTACCGAAATCCTTTGCCATGCCATGCCATGCCATGCCGGCAGTCAGCGCTGGCCCTAATAGGCTATTTGACTAAGTTTTGAAAACTATCTTACGGTGTTAATTTGTTTATAAGGAAAATATTTTTCTGACTTCATTTTAGCTATTTTATTAAAAAATTGAAAAAGAAAATGCAATATTCAAATGTGCCGCGAAAACGCAACTTCAAGTAATATGGCGGCTGTAGCACAAATGACGTCAATTCCGCATTAAACACCAATGAGAGAAGCGATACACAGTCTGTTTATGCGTGATCTATGTCATTATAGAAATAGCCAATCACGGTCGTTTTTAGTCACGTGACAGTTGCATCAAAAATACTTATTTTCGAAGACGTATTTTAGTGCAATAATGCAATATTTTTATCTCGCATTATTATATATTGCTTCGAATAAGAAATAATAAGACTAATGAAATAAAAGAAATGTATATTTTTATTACAGTCAAATAGCCTATTGTCAACAAAATCTACATACCAAACAATATATTTTTTATAAATCCTGTATTTTTTTATGGAATTAACGTAGTTTTAATCAACTTAAGTAGTTTACTAATTTATACGATAAGGTCGTCAATAAAATTCCAAAACAAAATCTCAATTCAATTATTGCACTAACCGGCATATGATTTCAATATATAATTTCAAAGCATTGTGTTATTTCTATATTTTAGCGATTAATTTACCACTAAAAATAGATGTTTCATAAGAACATAGGTAAAAAGGACACGGAACTAACATACATAATTGAGAATAGACTTACTTTTTTAATTAAGTTATGTATAGCAGTAGTATGCAGTGTGCTGCTCTATTTCAAGATCCGTCAGTTCTTTTTACTGTCCAGACATCAAGTGGGAGGACTTCAACTTCAACCACTATGAAGAAGTATACGTAATAAGTAGGATTAACACTTCCAAAACTATTTTTCTGCTCGCTTACTTCTATTTAAACAGTATTTTTCTATCTTTACGTGCGTGCAATATTCTCAAGGAAATCACTATAAGTAGTATTTGTACAGAATCCCTAGTTTTGAACCTAGAACCTTTTTAACCTGTAGCAAATATTTATTTGTATTAACATTAAACAATCTAATTTAGATATATTATTTTATCGATAAGTTTCCTTCTAATTAAAATTTATAGCAAACTAATAAAAGAATTTGGCATTACAGGCGTGAGCGCGGGTGCGCGAGACGACGGAGAGGTATATGCGACAGTGGAGCCACCTACTTTCAGCACCAACCCTAACGTATACTTTCAGCGCCCCGAACCCTTGCACGTCGGCATGATGTACTGAGCCGCTGACAATCCTGCGTTCCCAGCGAACACCGCGATTTGACAGTGAACAAAAGTGAACACTACCCAAGTGAACATGTCCCAAAAATGAACACATCCCAACAATGAACACTGAACATTGGCAGTGAACCACCACAGTGATTTTCGATAACGACACGACAATTGAATGACCAAAAGATAACATGATACGTGAATTTTCTAGATGCTGTTAAAAAATGTTCTTGTAATAAGGAGATCAATGAAATGGTGAACTAATACTCATTCACTCTTGTATCTAGTCATTCTTCATTTTCTTGGCAATGACGATTAATACCCATCTATACATGAAAGATTTTTTTACACGGTAGCAATATCACCATTCCCTTAAAGGACAAGAAAATATGTAATTTATACGGGGTTACTTTTTACTGCAGCCAAATCTTGCATTAATAATCGTAGGTAGATTTTCGTTTTCTTTTAAAGTCACAAACAATGGTGATTTTTTAAAACAACTAAAGGGTTTGTCTAGTAAGCAAAAGAGAACACTTGAGAAGCTAGTTCATACCAAGACGTAAAATCTAATTGACAGTAAATAATTACGCGTAATGTAATGTTTCAGTCCTTTTATTAAAATAACTAATCGTCCGTCCCTGTTTCTCGTGGATTTTATCCTTTAAAAAAGTTTTACTAAGTACAATAAAAAAGACATATTCATTAACTGTTCAGCTCCTCTGGAAGTTACAGTAATATATATTGCCTATGTTTTCTGAACCTATTCATTACGCAGGTTTCCTCTTTACATATTAATGTAGATAGAATGTAGAATACTATACCAAAGTATCCATCGTCACCTCAAGCACTACGCAAACCAAACTCCATCCGGAATCTTCCTTCATTAAACTTCATAAATCGAATATTTGATTTGTATAACTCACACCGGTAAAAAAACTGAGCTAGCAAATGACAATATATAAAAAAAATATCAGAGGCAGAGAGATAAAATAAAACCTCTCAATTGTGTTTTTTATAATACGGCCTCCAATCTAGAACATTTAGGATGGATTCGTAAGGGTTCCTACAGAAGTCTCAAAATAACATGACTCTTAAATGACTGCACTTATCGTAATGAATCTTTTTTTTTATCAGATATATCTCCTCAGACTATTTATTCATGGTCATTTATGATGCTGTAAATTAAAACGGACCAGTGTGGAAAATCGCAAATCGTTCCGTGCAAAGTAAAATAGTCTACACTGAGGTAGTCGCGGGCGGAAAGCCAGTGAGATAAAATTTACTAAGGCATAGCGTTTTATTTTTTGTAAGTTGTATTAAAATGATCTCATTTGCTCATTTCAAATTAGAAGCAATAGAGAAAGTAACCCCGTATAATTAAAAAAAACCATCTTCAAGGAGAGTAGGGTCAAAGTGTAGTTACATTATTTAAGACCAAGCTAGCTAATTCATAAGTTTAGTCGACATTTCTATTGTAGTTTAAGAACTTGTACTTAAGATGTAAATAGAAATAAAAGAGTGAATACTTAAAAAATGTTTAATTTAAATTTCCTTGCAATAAAAATAGTCTAACAATAATTACTTCCTTACATATAAAGTCGAGTTTGTTCGACCAACAAAGGTCAGGTAATATTTACTTGGTGCCAGTCGAAAGCAGAGCGAGCAGGCCTGAAGCGACGGAGAGTGACACGATGTAGTTACTGTGTGAATGGTTAAAGAAATCATATTTATAATTCAAAGAAAATCCTGTAAAAAAATCCGTGTAATTAAAAATAGATAAGAATTCAGTGCACTAGTTTCCGGGATTATATTGAACTATATAAAGTGCAAGTACTTTTTTATGCATTCTTAAAAAAAGATGAAATAAAGTATAAATCGCTGCTTTTTTTTTGCTTAAGTGTTGATATTCAAAATATTTTTGTGCACTTTGTTCTGCACTGTGTATCAAATAAAAATTGCATACAATACCCAGTATACCCATAAAATTATGTTAATTAACGCGCATGAAAAAATCTTCCTGGGTCGGGCCTACACCAATTTGTCTTTTCTAAAGACATATGTGTGGTTATTTTTATCATGGTTGTTAACGGTGAGGGCAAACATCGAGAGGAAACCCACATGGCTGAGTTGTACTTAGTCATGTGACAGTGTATTCGTACAAAACGGCGATAGTCCTGCCCCCTATCACGTGAGTATACTGTCCATGCAAAACGTGGGTACTCTGAACACCAGGTGACAAAGTCACGTGATGTTCAGAAGTATTAGTACCTCTGCCAACCCCTTCGGGGATATTCGGCGTGAACGTTTATGTTATGTTATGAAAAGATCTGCCTTTGCCTATAAATATTATGGCTGAGACATACTACTAAATCGAATAATCGCTAAAACACTAAAAATATATAACAGGAACACTTTGCTGATAAGTTGATATAACAAAAAACATTATAGTTTATGATCAAACTGTACAATAAGTTTCCAACACCAAGTGTAGCTTTAAAAAAAAAGGGACATATGGTTTATTCCAAACTTTAAACTGTTATATTATTATTCCTGTATATTAAACATAAAAAACATAAACGTTCACACCGAATATCCCCGAAGGGGTTGGCAGAGGTACTAATACTTCTGAACATCAGGTGACTTTGTCACCTGGTGTTCAGAGTACCCACGTTTTGCATGGACAGTGTACTCACGTGATAGGGGGCAGGCCTATCGCCGTTTTGTACGAATACACTGTCACATGACTAAGTACAACTCAGCCATGTGTGTACTACCCACTGGGCAACCGTGATAGCCCATTGGGTAGAACACTCGGTTATCGTGCAAATGACTAGTGTTCAAATCCTGGGTCGGGCCTACAACAATTTGTCTTTTCTAAAGACATATGTGTGGTTAATTTATCATGGTAGTTAACGGTGAGGGAAAACATCGTGAGGAAACCCACATGGCTGAGTTGTACTTAGTCATGTGACAGTGTATTCGTACAAAACGGCGATAGGCCTGCCCCCTATCACGTGAGTACATTATTATTATGTCCTGTATATTATTATTTAATAACCACTGTACCTATCATAAGACTGTAACCTGTTTTGTTTACTTAACAAATAAATAAATGCATAGGAGATAGTGGAAGTTAGTAATAAGCCTAGGTTCTGTGTAAACTTAATCACCATTGGTAATTAAGACAAACAATATTCCATAAAGTGCCAGTCGACAGCCCTAAACCATTATTTACCTGTATTTCAAACAATGCCAAATAAAAAACCCTATATTAAGACCAATACAGTAAGTATAGTAAAAAATCGTGTGTCACTTAGTTACAGACTAGGATTTAGGACTTTGTATAATCCTGGCAAACACCTCCAGATTCATTTACATTAATCAGTCCTTTCCTACTTCACATTATAAATTTATTCAAAAAATTTCATACATACATTCACGGGCATAAATCCTAGGGGCCATATATGAAGGGGTAGCCAGAGCTTTAGAGCTAGAAACTCTTCAGCCACATTTGAAAGTTGATAGGGGACAAGATGGTAGAAATAAAGTATTGTTGGTGATGGGTCACCAACCGCATTGTCCAAAAACAACTTAAAAAGCCACTACCCTCTCCTCTACTCCTTAGTTGCCTTTTACGACACCAGTGGGTAGAAAGGAGTAGTTACATTCTCAGCCAATCCTTTTATACACCAAAACTAAGTTTTATAATCAAACATATTACTACAGACATCTTATTTTTGGTAACCAACTCCAACACCTCTCCTACTTCCCTGACATTCATCTATTTTTTTATGCAAACACTTTTATGGTTTTCAATTCAAACTTTAATCTTAAAACATTATATCTGTCCCCAAAGAATGAGGAGCGATAGAGTGAATAACTGACAGATAATTCGTGCAAGATCAGTCAAATTCTCACATTCATGTCAACAACATCTACCAATAAATATATCTCTTCTCAACTTTCCTTTCCTTCATCTGCTCCATGTGCCTTAACCACATTATTTTTTTTCTATCTGCCTGATAACATCACTTTTCACACCACATTCAAAGTTTTATTAACCCTGTGACTCTCTAACATGATAAGTATTAAATGATATCAAGAAATATAATTGATTAAAATTTTTATAAAAAGGATACACTGTGGGTGTAAAAGCTCTCAGGATGAAAAAGCTGCTGAGGATCACGATGGCCAGGAACAGGGCGTTATTGTAGAAGATGGAGAAAGTGGTTGCTTCATAATCAGCAACTTCATTCTTTTTCCACAGGATCCTGTAAAATAGAAATAGTCAATGTTAACAAAATAATAGGAATTACCTATTTTTATTAGAAGTGTTACATTTCACATGAACTATCTATGTTCACCAAATAGTGGCTATGGTGCAAAAATTATGTTTTTTAAATCTATATAAGTTAAATAATGTCTTACACAGTATCATATATCAGTTTCTAATAGTATGTCTGTAGATGTGGGCCAGGAATTCATGTAAGATGTGAGACTGTATAAACTGTCAATGTGGATATCAGTACTTCTGTAATGAGCCTACAATCAAATAGAGAATGTGCTCAAAAGGTCAGTCATCCAAAGTATAAAGAATAAAAGGACAAATATGTGGTATGTGTGTAAGTGGCAAACAATAGCCTACCCCAATGGGAATGAATGTCCTGAATATATGGATTTAAATCCTATTGCCGCCCTTGCATTCAAGTGAATTTACTATGTGGACTTCTTTATGAACATAAAATTTTAGGAGAATAATAAACTTGTCATCATGATACATCATACAAGCTAATGTTAGATATAACAAAAAATATGATTATTATGATAATAAATTATCTTAAATTTCTGTAATTAAAGTTAATAAATAAAAGAAAAGGTCATTTTGCTCATCTCCATTTCCTGTAATTATAGGATTTTACACTTAAAATGATTGAGTGAGTTTATTTATTTCACTTACAAAACCATTCAATACAGCTAAAACTACATGATATAGTGCATGATGCAAGAATGTAGCCCAATAATATGTAAGTACAACATAAATAGAAAATCAATATATGACAAAAAGTATAAACATCAAATGACTAAATAATTATATCAAACCATCATGATGTAAAATATTCGCCTATTTGATGTATTTAATTATTTTCCTAAAAATATAATATGACAGTATCTGAGCCCCTTCACTTACTTTAAATTTAATACAAGTTGACCTAAATTTCAAATATGACCGTAAGATGCTTATACTTTTCAGTTTCTATTTAACCATTACTAGCTGTAAGTTTTCCGTAATTATAAAATAAAATAATTTACTGTACCTTTCGTCTTTCTCTTTCCTGCTCATTTTCTTGTCATCGGCTAGTTTTCGGGACATCTCACGAGCCACGGCATCTTCTCGACGTACTGCCACACGATGTTTGAGTTGGAACTTGGTGTTACGATACGCGAATGCGAGGAGCCAAGTACTGATTGCAGTTACCAACACGAAGTACACCAACGATGAAGGTACATCGAGTGAATGAACCCTCCAGAACAACCCTGGGGTCAGAAAAGAAGAAGCAGTTTTTAATCATAATCATGAATTAAACTTACATTGTTAGAATCTTTAAGCCACTACTTGATAGATTAGTACTCTGTAACAAACACTTACATATGGGAATAGCAGATACTATAAACGCGTTTCCATAAAATAAGGCAGATGACTTAGTTGAGACATTTCTACTAAAATCTTGCAGCAATAACTCTTCTTCTTTCGTAAAAGCTTTGTTTACTTTTGCAGACATTATATTTAAGTATTTAATAAATTAGCTATCGTAATATTCACAGTAGAAACCCGATAAAAATGTGAAAAATTGTTTCGTTCTAACTAGACGACTACTTTCAAAGTCGAAACGTCAATTGACGTGTCAGCATTACGCCAACATCACACAAGAAACTTCCAACAAATCAGTAAAAAACTCTCTCAGTGTGACCAGCTAAAATATACTTTCATTGACTTTTGGTCATTGTACTACTTTGGCTTCTCTTGGTTTGGTTGCCTATTATGTCAAAACTTAACCGCCAACCGGATTATTTGAAATTTAAAACCGAATGTAAACAAAACCAAAATAGAGCGAGTGTTTTCAAAATATTGGCGGATAAAACATTAATATGAGCCATTTCGAGTTCGCTCTGCCTTTGCAGAAAGATGATCTCCTTGAATCTCATGCTGGACAGTACCATGTAGAAGATGTAGTCCAACCACGAATATTACTTTCCAAAATTCAGGGTACGGCTCTTTTCTCTTGCAAATCATCACTATTATTAAATTATGCTTTTTTCCTAGAATCAAAGTTCTTGTTTCCATTGTGCTTTATTTTTCCAGATGCTGCCAGAGCCTATAACTCTGATGGTGCAGACTACATTTTGGAACATTTTGATACATATTTCTCAATTATTGTTCATGGGACCAAATTAGAATGGAATGTTATTAATAAAGGTAAATCCCTGATCGATTCTCTAATACTATTGATCGCACCACGTCTCAACCTCTGATCAATTGAATGTTTTTAATAACTTTTTTCAGGATTTGATCATATGGTTAGAACAGCCAAATCTTTATGTGGTGCATTAGAACTTGTCTTCAGTGATAAAGAAATAGAGCATGATGTGCGTGTGAAGAACTTAAATGTGCTGAAGATGGTCATGTATCTATTTACAGCTATAATGAAAGTGAAAGACACAAAATTAGCAGCCGATGTAAGTATCTTTTCAACAGTCTACCTCAAATGATATTTATTGTGCGTCCAACATGACAGGCTCAGTACTAATGAATTTTATACTAATTTTACTAGTTATATATGTACTTTACATTATTTTGATTACTATAATTTTAAATGCCATTTACCCAAAAAAAACAAGATGGCAATTCACTTCTGCAAATCGCAAACATACATAAATGCACTCACTGCTATAAATACCTATAAGGGTAGCCAGAGTTTCAGAATAAGAAATTCCTCAGCTATTTTAGAATTTTGAGTCTGGAAATATTTGTAAAGTAAATGTTTTTGGTGATAAGTCTCCACTTCACCCATAAACACCCAAAGATCACATAAAAAGCCTAATCACAAAAATATGATTTTGGATACATACTTGAATAATTATGAGAAAAGTATAAATTTATTAATATCATTTTTATTAAATTTGGAAACGGAATTTCTAGAACTCCACCAAATTGACACTTGGCAAGAAAACCAAGAAAGCGACAGAAGAGGATCAGATTGGCGACTGGACTGAGTCAGACAAGCATTCGGCACTCATTGTGTTGCATTTGCTACTTCAACAACCATTGTCCCGCCTCTGGGATCCACCTTTGGCTGAAGATAACTTTGTATCGTGAGTATTTTCTATTCTTATATTCTTAATTGTGTGGAAAACTATCAGATGCTTACTAAGCAGAAAATGACAGCTTTAAATCCCATTAAAATATATGTTTTTTTTTACAAAAATCCAAAATTTATAAACTTTAACAGTATTGTACTAACTACTACCACTTAGATTTTTCCTAAATAGGAGGATATCAATAAAATATACAAATTTCCACTACACATTCTTTATTTTACATGCATTGAAGTTCTAAATATTTAATATCAATTTGCTATTTATGAGCATGTATTTAAATTGTTATTATTTTTCAGTATGATAGCTGAACCATGTTACAAAGCCATTGAAGAACAAATAATAAAAAATAAGACTATAAGGGAAACAGTATTCCAAATAATAGGACTGCTAGTTAAAAAGTACAACCATGGAACATCATGTCTTATAAAACTAGTTCAGGTATCTACTATTTTTTACTTTTAGCATTTCAATGTAATACCTATTTATTGTAGAATATGGATGAGCCTTAAGGATAACTTATATTCTTTTTTCATAAAAAAATACTAGGACATTGACAATAAAAAATCATAAATATTAAGTAAGTTTAAAAAAACCATTTAGTTTGCAATCAATTGATATGTCACAAAATTGAGCAAAAACTATTTGATTGAGTTTAATTCTTTTTTTTTGTTCATGAAAACCTCATGTGGGGATTATTACTAATAAATAAAGGAAAGAAAAATTTCGACACAGGCGGGATTCGAACCCGCGACCTCGGGTATACGCCCCCGTCGCTCTTGCCAATTGAGCTACCGTGTCAATGGCTGCCGGCGCGAAATTCTTCTATCCTTTTACACGTTTTAGTAGTGTTTGCGTTTCCTACCTCCATTTCGTCGTTTCGCTCATGAAAACCTCATGTGGCGATTATTTCTAATAAATAAAGGAAAGAAAATTTTTAACACCAGTGGAGATCGAAACCACAGCCCCCGTGTATATGGCCCCGTTGCTCTACCAATAGGCTATTTAACTGTAATAAAAATATACATTTCTTTTATTTCATCAGTCTTAATATTTCTTTTTTGGAGCAATATGTAAAAATGTGAGATAAAAATATTGCATTATTTCACTAAAATCCGTCTTCTAAAATAAGTATTTTTGATGCAACTGTCACGTGACTAAAAACGACCGTGATTGGCTATTTATATAATGACGTAGATCGCGCATAAACAGACTGTGTATCGCTTCGCTCATTGGTGTTTAATGCGGAATTGACGTCACTTGTGCTACAGCTGCCATATTACTTAAAGTCGCGTTTTCGCGGCACATTTGAATATTGCATTTTCTTTTTCGGTTTTTCAATAAAATAGCTAAAATCTAGACAGAAAAATATTTTTTTAGGGCTCTTATAAAAATACCAACAATCTCATATAAGATCCAAACCACATTAGTCTTTAACAATATACTGTTCATTCTTGTCTTTTTTAAACTCGTATACTTCTTTTAACTCCATTAAATATTTTCACAATGTAATTGATAAAACTTTTGTTTCAGATTCTCCAAATAGTTGAACATGCTGTTTCACCAATTTGTGCTGGTGTCGTTCAGTTGACTAAAGAGTTTGGTTTAACTACATTTGGACCACAAATGGTTTGTATTTACCAGCCTACTTATACAATTTCTTGATTTTATTGAATTATGTTTAAAACAATAAACAATATTTTACATTATGATTTATGTCCAGATATGAAATAGGTTTGATAGTTACAACAATTATTAATCGCAAATTAATTAAATAGGGAACAAAATTAACTTTACAAAACTCTAAAGTGTTACTTTTAATTTACCACAGTGTGACATACCGCATACTATAATATAATACTAACTAGATGAACTAGATGGCGCTTGCCATGTGAGTTCAGGAGTATTGGTACCTCTGCCAACCCCTTCGGGGATAAACGGCGTGAACGTTTATGTTATGTTTATTATAATATAATATGATAGTTGCTACTATAAACTGAATGTGCCTTCCAAAGCACGAAGTCGTCGTAATTTTTGCATAATCAGGTCACTCGACATGTAATATGCCAACCAAACTAGGTTAAATCTCCCCGAAACCCCAGGGTCGTCCAACAAATGTTTAAACCAAAGAACCATAAAGACAGTAATAGTTCTAATAGTAGTATGTAAATTCTAGGTGCGAGAGATAGCTGAAGCCCTCGCGAGTTCTGACGAAGGGGAAGGAGGAGGAACAGAACAAGGAGCTGCTAAAAACTGTGGCACATTCTTGCTAGAGCTTACCAAAGAACTTCCTAAAGAAATGACCAACGCTATTGGCACACTGCAACCGTATTTGGAAAGTGATGAGGTTTGTAGATACTCTATTTGTATATAACTGATAATTGAGTAAAATACTTTAGTTGTACATTCTAGAGTTTACTATGGTCTAGTTGTAAATTGCCTCAAACACTGTGCATCTGTAAAACATACATACATCAATACATTGGGGTAGGCAGAGATCCTGGCAAACCTCTCTGGCTTCATTCACATCCATCAATCTAAAACAATGAAAGAGCTGCCTTTTTGAGCACATTATCTATTTGATCCAAATGTGTCCTCTACTAACATTACCTTCCACATTGGCTCTATCATCTCATTCTTATATTCTCTTTCACCAATTTACTGTCATCCATCCTCTCTTTGTGCCCAAACCATCTCAACATTCCCTCTTCATTCATTTCATCTGTAAAACTGACTGAAAGAAGATGTCTAACGCAAAACTTTGTTTTAATTGATTTAACTTTATTTTAAAGAACACAGATGTTACTCACAAATTTACAACATCCACAACACGGCAAATATACGTATATACTGCTGGGCATCCTTCATCAAAGATCTCATGAATGAACCGTTTGCCACGGCCAGCTTACAACGGTCGCCTTATTACATCTCTTCTGAGACTCGATTGCAAGTTGCATAATTGTAATTGTCAATGTCATAACAAATATACGACAGTTTTATCAGAGACAATATTAAAACTTGTGAGACGGAATACGGGAGCGCTTACCTTTATAGTGTAAATCGACGCTTTAGAAAAGGCCGATCCACCACTTGATTATAGTTTGGACAGAGATTAAGATTATTGCTGGAGGATGTACTGAGTTGTCGCAAAAGGTCTAATAAGACAGCCACATAGCGTCGGCCAAGAAACTACCAATTTTTGATGTGCAATGTGCCTTTTCCTCTGAAGTGTTGAAATTATTTGAGACATTCTTGCAGATGGTCTACATATGTTCTCATGATTCTGATTACTTCCAAGCGCTAAACTTATTCAATTTTTAATTTATGTCCAATTTAATAAATGTTTATATTATTGTTACGCCATCTGGTCCTCCCCAGTAGGGTAAGTTGAAGATTATAAATACCACTAGATCAAATTCAGGCATACCCCCTTTTGACTGGAGACGATTACGTTACCCGGTAGCCGGTGGCGGAATATATAGTCTCCGTGCCTAGAATTATGCTAGTACGTTTAAAAGCTAAAGTATGACACCATATGCTTCGCCGACGGGTAGTGTAAAAAGCCATTAAGGAATTATACAGTAGTAACCACCGTATTCCCTTTGTACCTTTCTTATCTTCTGAATGAAAAAACAAACTCTTACTACACTCTAAAAGTAAATAACATTAAATTTTCAGTCCTTCACTCTCCGCATCAGTGTGCTAGGCATGATGTGCGAGGTGCTCAGTGTGGAGCTGAAAGCACATTTCCTTCGTACCTTTCCATACTTCTTTTATCCCCTGACCAAAAAATGATCGCAGCTTACACTACACTATAAAACTAAACACCATATTAATTTCCAGTCGTACACTCTCCGTATCAATGTGCTAGTCATGATGTACGAGTTGAAGGACATGCATGAATTGTGGGCTTATCTTAGGCATATTATGTATACATTTATTATTAAGTATGCATATATCTACCTACATTTATTTAAGTATATAAACATTATTTAACTCTACAAACAAAAAACGTTAGATTGTTAGTAAATTGGTGAAAACAAAAGGCTTCGAAATTTAATATTATTTTTTGAAAAATCTGTTGTTTTCCATAAATAAATAAATAACACAATGATACTTGGCGTCTTTTTAGTCAGTGGTATTACAATGGACTTTTTCGGATAGTGACATTCTTTTTTTCTGCTCCATTTAGTTTAGTTCTCTATGGCACGAGGCGACCTCGCCGCCAGGTAGCGTGGCATAGCAGTGGTAAAAGGAACCAAAGTATATAGTAATAACTACCTTCATATTTTAACATCCCTATTTATCTTTCAAATAAAAAGTGATGCTTACTTAGTATTATAAAATCTAATTGTATATAAATTTTCCAGTCATATACTTTGCGCATCAGTGTGCTAGGCATGATGTGCGAGGTGCTCAGCGTGGAGCTGAAAGGCGAGGAGTTGACGGACGAGCAGCGCGCGCAGCGAGACGACTTCCTAGACGACTTGTATGAGCATATGCATGATTTATCGGCTTATGTTAGGCATAAGGTGGGTGTTGTTGTGAATTACTGTTTAAATAGTATATAAGAAGAAAGGATTCTCAACACCAGCAGGACCCGAACCCAATGAACGACGAGGGAGGTCGCGGTTTTCATGAACAAAATATTTTAATTATATTATTATACAAGTTGGCAAATGCCGTGTAGTGCCGGCTTAGAATGTTGCTACCCCTTTCTACCCACGGGTGTCGTAAGAGGCGACTAAGGGTATTGGGGCTTTTTATTGGATTTTTGGGCGATGCGGTTGGAGACCCGTCACCAAAAACCATTGTTTTACCACCTTTTCCCCACTCAACTTCCAAAAGTGTTTTTTTTTAATTCCTTAGCTCTGGCTACCCCTTCTAGGGAAATATAGCCGTGAGTATATATATGTAAGTTGGCAAATTAATTCATTGTTCAGGCACGACTGAAGTAAAAATCTGCCTTTTTCGAGCCTACTGCACCAGTTTTTACACGAGCGGCCTGTGGGTTAGTTATGCGCAGAAACAGTACAGTGCCCTTCGCGTGCAGTACAATAATGCATTCAGGGTGATTGTGGGACTGCCCCGTTTCTGTAGCGCGTCGGGGATGTTCGCCGAGGCGAAGGTGGACGGTTTCTACACTACCATGGGCAGGCGGTGCACATCCCTGGGGCGCAGTATCCGGGCCGGCCCCAACACCATACTGAGTGCATTTGCAAGTAGGTTTGACTGCGAGTATGTAAACCACTGCAGCATGATACACGCACGCGCGCTACCTAAAGTAAAATAGAATTGTACTGTGGGTCGGGGCGTTTTTGTATTGTATCGTTTAACTTTTGATTAGTATTATTTTTTTAAATTATTGATTAAGTTTATTTTAATTTATTGACATTGTGTGTTTTAAAACTATTGTGTATGATTAATTATGGATTTTATTATCTGAGAAATAAATGATTTGATTTGATTAAAGCTGATGCGGAATTTAAGCCCGAAGTGAAGACAATCGGCAGCTGTAATGACTAACTTCTCACGTGTGTTATACGACTATTTTTCAACTTTTACTAGTAAAAAATAATAATTTCTTGATATAATATAATTGTTGTTAAGCTAATAACTAATTTATAAACTTAATCGACTGCTCTATCATCGATTCTATCATATTCTTGATGTATAAGATGTTTATACGTACGTTTGCAATGCTAGGTAGTGCAGTTCTGGTGCCGTTTGCAACGTGAAAATGCGGTCCCAGTAAGTAGACAGCGTTCAGTACTGCAGCGCGGAGTAGCGAGACTACGGGACCGCGCCGCCATCGTCAGGAAGGCTGCTGTCAACCTCGTTAAGGTGCGATACACTACACTATGAAGTTGCTTATATGAAACTGTTGAGTTGTCTTAATAAGAATTGTCTTTACTAACAGAAATTAAACTCAAACTTTTATTGCATGCCATAGTTGTTATAATCGCGGCACAGTAATAATTATGGACCCTGTTGGGCACATGCAATTTTACAAGAGGCCTGTAGGTACTAAAAATTATAATTGGATTATTAGGTATTTAACATTATATAGCACAAAATTAAAATCTCCTTAAATCAAAACATTACATCCCATTTATCAAATCCCCTCGCACCGATTGCCATTTCTCAAATAGACTGATATGTCTCGATAAAAAACATCCAGAAAAAAACACCCCTTAATAACGGATAAAATGTATAGATATCTCGAATTGTTTCCCTTATTGACCCTAATTCTACTGTAAATACACCTGAATTTTAACTACCTACGGTAATACAGTATCTAAAGGGGACGCGAGAATCACTCTCCTAAAGTATAAGTTTAAGTTAAAAACAGGAGTGTTCATTTGTATTAATCTCAGTCTTGTTTGCTAGGTGTTCCTGGAAAGTAATCCATTCTCTGCTCAACTGAAACTAGACATATTAGAGGAACAGCTAGCGACCGAATCCAAAATTCTAGACGAATTACAGAAGAAACTAAATCCTGGGCCAGATCCCAAATTAATTGAACAATGGGAAAAAATCGAGAAGGAAGTAATAAAAACTATACAGAGTCACTTGGATGATCTAACTCAAAATGAACAGGAACTTTCCCAGGCTTCGATAGAAAATGTATACGACTCGATACGGAAGCATTTAAAAAATAACGAATATCATAAAGCCTATCTTGTGGTGAAACATGCTGAGAGGCAGTATCCTGAAGCTAAATTACTTAGATCTGAAATGGATAAAGGCGATCAGGTAATATTTTCAAACCTATTTTTATGTCAAAGTCTGTTTGCGAAGTTAGCTAGAACTCAAATGGAGTTTTGGTTTTCAGAAATCTATAATTCCTTTTTGGTACAATATATGTAATTTTGATGATAACAACAATGGCTACAAGATATGACTGTAGAGTACAGTGCATATATATCAGTTTTTTTCTTTAGTCTAGCTAAGTCAGCTGTGAATGGATATCTATAACTGGCACAAACTTAGGCCTTGTAATTAAAAAATCAATGTTGTTCAACCAATAAAAATATCCTGTAAACTTCTATTTCAGATCCAATACTTCGTGTCTCTCCTCCGCAATGTGTACGTAGTACCAGAACGCATTGAATCCGTATCTTTAACGCAACAATGTGAGAACGAACTAGCCTTGTCTAAACGTGTCGAAGAGAAAGAAGGGATAGTTGCCTTCTTACAAGAATCCGTACACTTTTGTCGAGTGATTGCTGAAGCTGTGCCCCTTATAAATGCTCTGTTGATGTCCAAACAAGCTGGTGATGTCAGCGAAGCTATCGAGTTCTTTACGGCTGCTCATCATTTTAATATCGAGTCTGCTAAAGTTGGGATCAATAATATGCTGCTACTCGTGTGGTCGCCTGATCAGGTAAATATTTTATTTTTTTAAAAATAGGTTTTATTAATAGAAACTCTAGTTTACTTTTGTCTGTAAATTTTATTGATGTGCAAGTGGGGGAATCGTAAGTTTAGGTCCATTGGTGCAAATTAGTTTAACCTAAGACAGAAATATAAGTACGTTGCTAGATGCGAAATCGTATTATCGAACGTATGTCTATTTTAGATTAGCTTTCGTTATGTGACAAATATTCATTCAAAGAATGCGTTTCTATACAGCCAGTGGATAAGTTTAACCTACTTGATTTTATTATGTCTAAAAAATTTGTTTAACAAAAACAGTAAGAATTAATAGAAATCGAAGCAATATAAAAGACGAGTTCAGAGTGTATAAAATGATCATCACTGCTCTACCATTAGTGACCAGTTTCTGCTTAGCCCAAAGAAGAAGGAATAGAAATGCAAAGTCCTAAGACTAGCGATTAAAAGAAGCAAATGTGTTTTTGATGCTATTATGTTTCAATTAAATTATTCTTTAAGTTTTATTCTTCTCATTTCTAGATAATAAATCCTTTATGTTATGTCTTACACATATTTCTTTCTTTTAATCCTTCGACTTAGAACCTTGTATTTCTATTCCTTCTTCTTTGCGCTAAGCAGAAATACAAAACATGGCTTATCGTCAGTACTTCCAAATTTGTAACTTTGCGCCTATTCATATAGTTTTCCCTTTTGTAACTTTTCATATTATTATTTTTTATTATTTTCTTCATTTTTTTTTAGTTTTAATATTTCACTTATTTAAATTTTAATAAGTTGTGTACACATGTTTTAGGATTTCCGTCTAGAACAATTTTGTATGTATAATATGTTATTTTAAATTGATTGGAATCTGTTTTGTGTACCTATTTTAATAAAATAAAATATTCAGTTGAAAAGTTAAAGGACTCGTAGGTTTTAGCAATACGCATATTACTTGTGTAAGCCGTGCGTTATGGTGTCTGTTATGCTAGTCGCGTAGCTTAGCTTTATGAATTGAATAGTATCAATGTGTCTCGACAAACGCAAGTACTTTTATAACTTTAGTTTAACCAGACTTATTAAATTACTTACGAAGTGTAACACAAGCTATTGAGTACCTACGCCGATAGCGTATCTTAATTGCTCCGCACATGATTTTTGACGTTGTTCAGTTTACACGACACATGCAACCCGCGCAATTTACTGGTGTATGCAAACACTTTTAGAGCTTATCTTATGCTAGCAACATTGTCATAGGAAAAACGCGAAGCAGTAGAACGCGCCTACCGCGACATGTACCTAACCGGGGGCGGTAGTTGCGAGCGCGCGCGTGCAGTCCACGTGGCGCGCAGTCTGGTGGCTCTCTGCGGCCGCCTGGACGCGGGGGCCGCCCTGGCGCTGCTGCATCTGGTGGACAAGTGGCTGCTGTCTGGAGATATAGCGCACGCTCATATACAGGTATGTAGTCTGTACTGTGTGTACTGTGTAGGTCATTTGCTTAGATAGTGTCGCTCTTTTATGGCACCTCTTCGGCGCGTGCCGCAGAATTTAAAAAGATGCGGCCTCATAAGCAAAGGATGCCGCGGCTGGCATACACCCGCAAGTAAAGTTGGCGAATTTGGTAAACTGACGTTTTGGTATTGACGCTGCTTCATCTGGTGGACAAGTGGCTGCTGTCCGGAGATATAGCTCCCGCACATATACAGGTCGGTACTGTATGGGTCATTCGCTTAGATACTCAAACTCAAGGGGTTGGCAGAGGTACTAATACTTCTGAACATAACGTGACATTGACATGACATGATGCTTGTGAGCGTCGCTCTTTTATCGCGCCGCCTTGCCGTGTGCGGCAGAATCTCACTGGATGCGACCGCGTACACCAAGTGAAGTTGGCGAATTTGGTAAATTTACGTTTTGGTAAGTTTCGGTAATGCAGAATAATAATTGGCAATTGAGGGGATTGGCAGAGGTACTAATACTTCTGAACATCACGTGACATTCTCATGACATGATGGAAAGATAGTGTCACTGTTTTATCGCACCGCCTTGTCCCGTGCCTCAGGATTTCAAAAGATGCGGCCTCATAAACAAAGGATATCCGGCCTTCACGCTCAAGGAAAGTTGGCGAATTTGGTAAATTGATGATTTGGTATTGATTTAGATCGTGTTGGATCTTTTATTTTAAATGCAGGTGGTAATTATTCCGAAACTAGGTGATAAAGAATAATAATTGTCTAATTAGCACCATATTTGTCTGTACTATTTATTACAATAACCAAAAATGCGTGCGAGTATACCGTCACTAGATAGCGAATGAAATGTAGTAGCTATTACACGCTACATGTATATCAGTCAGACACGTGGCGCGCAGTCTCCTATCGCTGTGTGTGCAAAATTGGGTAGCAAACTGAAATGTACAGTATAGAAGTAAATGCTACAAAAAAAACACAACACTGGATTCTTGTTAATACTGCACACAAAACTAAACATAATTTGATATTAGAAGGTTTTATTTAAACATCTTTGTAATTAACCCACCCATAAATTGCTTAAATACCAGTAATGGTTTAAAAAAACACATGATAAACATACATTATTCTTCACCTAAGACAATGGGGCTTGCCTATGATTAAATAAAACCACTTTATTTATTTTTTACTTATTTTTGTGTGTAGGTTTCGCCTTTGAGAGTGAAGCTGTTCTGTCTGGCTTTTATGGACCTATTTGTTTATGTAGAATTATCTTAGTTTATTTTAAGGCTCTTGTGATGTTGACCTATGTCTATTAATGCAATATTAAAAATACGAAATTCATTTGTCTATTTCTTATTTAGGACAACCTACGGACCTACAAATTCAATATAAAAGAGTGAATATATGAATAAATATAAAATAAACTAAATGACACTTAATGCCTTATTAATATCTTGCTCAGTTACTATAAATGGTGGGAGGAAGGTTTTTCTATGTTATTTGTGTTAGATGATAATTTGTTAAAACTACAAAATATACGTCTTTTCACGCTCTAGTGCCCTATCACAATCCGTGGAGTATTTAATGCAAAAGGCGCATAGCAAGGCATGTAATTCCTTGAAATTATAATTTGATTGTTTAATAATTTATAGTGAAAATTAATTTAATACATCGCCTTTTGCAGTGTACAGTACACATATATTTACTTCGTTTATTCGCTTTCATAAAATCCTGCATCTCTTCTCCTTCGCTTTTGCGTAGTTAGGAATTACATATACACACATGTACTCACGGTTATGTATCCCTAAAAGGGTTAGTCAGAGCCAAATTCTTAAGCCCTATTTTGAATTTGAGTAAGGAAAGTATGGTTCTCCAACCACATCGCACAGAAAATACTTAAATAGCCCCAAACCCTAAGTCGCCTTTTACGTACACCCGCGGGAATAAATGTGGTATGGTGCTATTCTAAGCCGGCACTACACAGCGCACTACACAGGAAGTAGATAAATGTAATGGGACAGCTGATATCTGAAATAATATGGCTCCTAAATACCTCCCCTAAGGACCACTAAAAAGCAAAGAAAATAGAGTAAATTCACTTCGATGCAAATTTTCTCTTTGTAATCGTTAGATGCTAACCAAAGCAGTTTTTATCTGTGGGCTCCAAATGTTGAAAGGTCAATACATCCATCTTGCTTAGTTTATATGTTTTTTTTTTAATGATAGATAATCCTGTTTGAATTGCCTGTCTTTTCCATTAAAAGGTAAATTACCAGCCTTATCCAAACTTATTTTATTCCTGCAGGTGTTCTGGGAAATGTTCCTCAAGAAAATAGACGGAACCACAGACATGGACAGCTACGCCGCTCTCTCACTCCTAACCATGGTCGCTAAGGCCAAACCTTCCGTGACCTTAGCCAACCTCGAAGTCATACAAAACCACGGCCTAACCGCTGACTACAACTCCAGACATCTCTCAGCACAATTACTTCTAGCACTAGCCAAGAAAGGCCAACGATACCCCGCAGACCATTCCATATTCACCACTTTATACGACAGCCTCATGGAAACTTACACGAAGTTCAACAAATTCAATTCGTTTGCAGCAACCACGGTTGATGTTATTTACGCTATATGTGATACGCCGGAGGTAGCTATTGCAAAGATTTTGGCCTCGATGTATGATAAGTTGGATATTACTCCTGTTGCTGAAAGTGAGGAGGAAGAGGAGATCAGTGTTCCTGTAGAGTTGTTGACCCGATTTGTTTTCATTCTTGGACAAGTGGCCATGCAGCAACTTATTTATTTGGATATCAGTGTGTACAGCGAATTGAGGAGACGTAATCAGGTAAGATTCACATAACAAATTAAGAACCAAAACTGACAAAATTTTTGAATATGAAGAAAACTAGTGTAGTTTATAGCGATAAATAATTATCATAATTGTTGCTCACCCAAATTTTAATTAATCGTGAAAGTATAAGTTAGTAAATTTGCAATAGAATTGACAAACTCTTCATTGAACATCAAACTTAAAATATGTGACAAGCCTCTGGGCCCGAAGGTCGCGGGTTCGAATCCTATTGAGGACATATAATTTGCCCGTATATATTTAGTTTTATCACAAAAAGCGATCTTTTCTAGAGGACCTTTGAATAGACACGTAATTAAAAATTATTGATCTATCAGCACGACTACTATTGTAATATTTAAACTTGGATTAACTAATTTTGACCAATGATATAACAATACGCTGAGTTAGAAACCCTTTCGTCGCGCCATTTATAAAAAAAATGATTTGCTTGTGTTATTTTTTTTATATTTTTGTATAAGTGTTGTGTGACAATGGATAAATGTGTTTTTTTTAAATCAAATTAACTTAATACGGCCATCTCTTGTACCTTAAACTATTTTCAAAGGTGAAATATTGGTATTAGAGAAATCATCTTTACTTTTATGTGTCTTATTAATGGTTAAATTCAATATAGTATATTTATTGTTGTGATGAATAAAATTATGCCAAAAAACTAATAAACAATAATATCATTTTGAAATTACAAATTATGCCATATTCATTATAACTAAAAAGAAAAGAAAATCTATGCGATTTTATGTACTTTACAAGTGCATGGTCAAACTAATATTTAGCTTATATCAACACATACTTTACCTTATTTATTAATAATTATATTTTATACAGCCACGCTTAATAGAGTGATATGAATTTAAAGCATTATATTTAAGTTTAATAAAAGTTTTGACTCAACTATTACACTGTTTGTTAAGTGGTTTTAGATTCTACTTAAACGCCACTTCAAACTCTTTTCACAGTAAATAAATAATGTTACATAGTTATCAATAGATGGCGTTACTAGTATATTCCTACATCGCGGTATGATTTCTTCTTTAGTCTAGTATATATACGAAAACGTTGGTTACACTGTAATGTCACGTGATTAAAATATATTTTTTTAGGAATTCCCTGAAAACTATGTTTTTTGGAGAAATTTCTTATTATAGTCTAATAATATGCAATTGTATTGTAACTGCTTTATGAATACAATATAATTGCATTTGCATTGTAAGTATTCATATAATTAAATGAATGTAATGTAATTTAGTTTACATCACAATCATTAAATTCGTTTTTATTTATATTATAAGATAAATTCTGTCATGTAGGTCACCCCTAAATAGCACTACCCCATTTCTTAGCTTGGGTGTTCTTCCGTTCCCTGTGTAGTTTCTACATTTATTGTGGTTACGTTACCCTATTAAGTATAAATTAACATACACTCACGACCATAAATAAAAAAGTGGTGGTTAGAGTTTCAGAGCTAGAATCTCCTCAGCCATATTAGAATGTGGTGTGAAAGGTGATGTTATTAGGAAGATAGAAAAAATAATGTGGTTTAGGCACATGTAGCAGATGAAGGAAGGGAAAGTCGGGAAGAGATATTTAGAGCCAATTTGTATGGTATCAGTATATCATGGTGACATGAATGTGAGAATTTGACTGACCTTGTATGAATTATCAGTAATTTTATTGAGAATGAAGTTTGAATTGAAAACCCTAAAAGTGGATGCATCAAAAGATAGATGAATGTTGGGGAAATAGGAGAGGTGTTTGAGTTGGTTTCCAGATCTAAGATGTCTGTAGTAATATACATACACATACAAAATCCCAAAAAGGGAATGTAATGTAATTTAGTTACACCACAATCATAAAACTCGTTTTTATTTATTAGATAAATTCTGTCATGTAGGTCATCCCTAAATAGCACTACCCCATTTCTTAGCTTGGGTGTTCCGTTCCCTGTGTAGTTTCTACATTTATTGTGGTTACGTTACCCTATTAAGTATAAATTAACATATACTCACGACCATAAATAAAAAAAAGTGGTGGTTAGAGTTTCAGAGCTAGAAACTCCTCAACCACATTGGATGTTGATATGGGACAAGATGGAAGAAATAAAGTATCGTTGGTGACGGGTCTCCAACTCCAACCGCATCGCCGAATAACCACTTTAAATGTGGGTAGTGACATTCTAAGACGGTACTTTACGGCTATAAACATATATACATACTTTATATATTACTTACCGTGATAGCCCAGTGGGTAGAACACTTGGTTGTCGTGCAAGCGACTAGTGTTCAAATCCTGGGTCGGGCCTACACCAATTTGTCTTTTCTAAAAAGACATATGTGTGGTTAATTTATCATGGTTGTTAACGGTGAGGGAAAACATCGTGAGGAAACCCACATGGCTGAGTTGTACTTAGTCATGTGACAGTGTATTCGTACAAAACGGCGATAGGCCGGCCCCCTATCACGTGAGTACACTGTCCATGCAAAACGTGGGTACTCTGAACACCAGGTGACAAAGTCACGTGATGTTCAGAAGTATTAGTACCTCTGCCAACCCCTTCGGGGATATTCGGCGTGAACGTTTATGTTATGTTATGTTATGTATATATTACTTCCCATTGGGTAGGCAGAAACTATCGATTGCATGAACATGACTGTTACATATCTTAGTGACTATTGTTCAAAAACAAAAAGTATGACATGACAATAATACGACTAGCGTTACGCTTACGATAAAACATCGCAATCACAACAGAATGGATAGCAATATTTTGTGTCTATTTATTTATTTGTTCACAATAATGCAGATTTCTTTACAATTGTTTCCCATAGAGTTGGAACTTTAAAGGGTGATCATTCCTCAATGGTAACATTTATTCGAAAAATCTCTCAGTCACAACCTGCCTTGCTTGTCCTTGATGTTTTCGAACATCATGCAAAATTTGGTTGAGGTCGGATAAACCGTTTAGGAGAAGTTAGGTTACATGCGAAATACACAAGTCGTGGGTAAATGGAGCTTCACTCCAATCCCTATATATAAAATCTTTCCGTTACTGACTCACTGACTGGCATCGCCCAACCTAAACGACTGGATCTAGACTAAAATCTAGTAGGTAGATACTTTCAGTGCTTTAAATATACATTAAGAAAAGAATTCCCAAATATTCCCACGTGAATCGGAATTATGGGAAATTTAAGTTTGTATGAAACTTCCACAAATTCGATGAGATTAGCTTATGGATTTGGGTGATGGTGGTAGCGTTGCTGAGGTGGTCTCAAAATAACTGTTCTATGCGGACGAAGTCGCGGGAAAAGCTAGTAATTATTTATAACTAAATCTATAACTAAACTATCATTCCTAAAAAAGGTTAAAACGGTGTTACTTAAGGTAACTACTTGATAAATATTATGTATTTGTCCAATACAATATATTTCATGCCCATTAAAGTTCTAACACACATAATCACACACACACACTCTCACGCACACACAAACACACATGAAACACACTTTAGAGAAAAATAATTATATTATATTTGTCCATACATATTTCTGTTACAAATAAATGCTCAGTTTATCTAATGAAATTTGTGAAACATATAATTGGCACGATAAATTGTTATATTTAAAAATGTTTGTTAATAGATTAAGTGCTGTTTGTTTTACTCAATAATAAATAAATAAATAAAATAAAAATAAATATATTTGTATACTTAATAACGACTAAATTAAAAATTTTGTTTAAAATTACATTTAGAAATGATTGACCCTGTTTCTGTTTTACCTTGACAATCTTTTATTATTATTTTTTATTTAATAAAAAAATGTGTATTAAGAGATCGCTTTTATTGAAGTTAAGAAGATAAAAAAATCGCTTTAAGTGATAACAGCATCGATTGTATTACGTTGTAAAGATATACATTTTTAATATATGCACTAAAGAGTTATCTATTCCGACAATAAACTGCATATATATAAAATGTGAACCTCCAGGTCCGCGAAGACAGAAAGATCGAAGAGAAGCGCAAGAAGAAGGCGGGCGCGTTCGCGACGCCGGGCCGCGGACGCAAGACACAGGCGGACGCGTTGCGACGACAGACTCTCATGAATATCAGCAATGCGAGCGCGTCCTCGCGGGCGCAGCGGGCGGGCAGTGTCGCTTCTAATAAGGGGTCTTCGGTAAGTCATTCATTTTAGATTCATTTAGTGGTGCTTTTGTTTGTGACTTAATGTTTGATTTTTATTTTATTGCGTAACTATTTAGCTTTATACACATTATAATTATTTGTTGATTCAGTTTACGGTCATCGCAATAAATCTTTAGAGTTTTATATGCTGTAAACTGCGTATGATTTAATAACTTGTTCTCCTTTCCCATTGTGTTGTGTACTTAAAAAGATCACACACAGATCCAATACTAACATCTACCAATCTAACTACCAGACTAACACAACGATGGTAGAAGAAGAAGCCGGTCTGGAGGGCGCAGCGGCCGACGACGCCGACGCTGAGTTCGTGCGCGGAGTGTGCGAGCGAGACATCGTGCGGGGCGACGCCGCTCTAGCGCGCTATCTCGCTCTGCTGCGCTGGCTGCTCACTGCGAGGAGCGCGCCGCCCGAGACCGTGGCCGCCGCCGCGCTCGCTTATACCAGGTTTGTTATATGTTTGTATGGTTAGGAAGTATGTGCGAGCGAGACAGGGACAGAAGAAGAAGACAAGTCAATATTAAATTTATAGACAAAGTTTAAAAAAATACCTTGTTAATTCAGTGGGAACAGCTTCAGTTGTAAAAAAGTGTGTGTGAATCTTGAGTCATATGCATGGTATACCATCTCATACAAAATGTTTTTAGTTACCTCTTCGCTCAATAGATGGAGTTAAGATATAGTCGACTTTTAAAATAAAAACTTAAAGTGGCTAATAATCGTTTAAAAAGCCAAAAGACAGTTAGATAAATATAACATGGTAATTTATTTTGTCACTTAATACCATAAAACATAAATTATTACAATTAGAAGCAAAATATAAAAAAAACTGTATTTTCGTTTTTATGAAATTGTTTTCCCAAATGATTATTGTAGAACTACATCTATTTAACTAAAATGTTTAGTGATTTCAACTACTGACAATAGATGGCGCCAAATTGAGATGGTGTTTATTGACGTATCTTACTTGTTTTGATTTGCGTCCACCCAAGTAATCGAATTGGTGATAATTGTCGACTTAAAATAACACTACCCTATTACTACTCGTGGGTGATTGCAAGAGGCGACTCACGGGGTATAGGGGTTTTTTAAGTGATTTTAATTTTTTAACGACCTCGGCGTACACGTTTGGACCAAAAAGAGACTGTGCTTAAAAAGACAAGTGTCCCAAGTTTGCCATGGCCGTACAAAGTGGCGATCGATAGTCTCTAACTATCCCAATGTGAACTAACGGCGTGAGAATATACATGTAATTTTAATTCCTGCCGCATCGCTCAAAAATAACCTTGTTCCAATTCTTATCACTATTTTTTAGCCGTGTAGTGTCGGCTTAGAATGTCGCTACCCCATTTCTTCCGATGGCTGAACGTAAGGGGCGACTTACGGTATTGGGGCTTTTAAGGGATTTTTGGTGGCCCATCACTAACGATAATTTATTTATACCATTTTCTCCCCTATCAACTTTTAAATGTGACTGAGGAGTTTCTAGCTCTGAAGCTCTGGCTACCCCTTCTTGGGATTTATAGCCGTGAGTATATGCATGTATGTTATTTTTATATCTGTTAGTACTTTGTTGTAGAAAGTTGATTTTTAGTGTTAGTACCCCTGCCTGCACTACCGTCGGGGATTTGCGGTGTGAACGTTTGAATCAATATTAATAACTAAGTGATTGACTTTTTCGAAGCTTTGGCTACCCCTTCTAGGGATTTATAGTCGTAAGTATATTTATGTATGTAATAATGTTTTTTTTTAAAACAGCCAGGTATACAGCATTTTGCATGATGATTAAACAATGAGATTTATATTTTCTGTTACTCCAACGGTATGAGAGATAATAATAATCACGCAAGATTGATAAATACTTTTTACAAATAGGATAAGTATTCTGTACTGAAGGTGTAGCGCGTAGGTACCTAGATAAAATCAAATTAGTAGTTTAATGACGGCTTAGTAGCTCAGTGGGTAAAACACTGCTTATCTTGCAGACGACTAGTTTTCTAACCCTGGGACATTGTATTTGTACAATACGGCGTTGGGCCTGTCCCCTATCACGTGAGTACACTGTCCGAGCATAACGTGGGTACTCTGAACACCCGGTGACAATGTCACGTGAATATCGGAAGTATTGATACCACTGCCGACCCCGTTCGGGGATATTCGGCGTTAACGTTTGAGTTGGAGTTAAATGTCCGTATGATTGCAGTTGAAACCAGCTATAGATTTTTTTTAATACTTCTCTAATAATACTTTCAACATTTTCAAATTATTAGCCGCTTTATGTGGAGAATAGATTATAAAAGAACCATTAATTTTGGAAATGGGTTAACATTCGAGCCACATAACCCAGTAAAATTAATTATAATGTATTATAATATTAAGTGATAGCAACCGTGATAGACCAGTGGGTAGAACACTCGGTTATCGTGCAAACGACTAGTGTTTAAATCCTGGGTCGGGCCTACACCAATTGGTCTTTTCTAAAGACATATGTGTGGTTGATTTATCATGGTTGTTAACGGTGAGGGAAAACATCGTGAGGAAACCCACATGGCTGAGTTGTACTTAGTCATGTGACAGTGTATTCGTACAAAACGGCGATATGCCTGCCCCCTATCAAGTGAGTACACTGTCCATGCAAAACGTGGGTACTCTGAACACCAGGTGACAAAGTCACGTGATGTTCAGAAGTATTAGTACCTCTGCCAACCCTTTCGGGAATATTCGGCGTGAACGTTTATGTTTATGTTATGTTATAATATTAAATGATACCATTTTGAGCTGACATTTTAGTATAGTAATAACCAGAAGTTTGAATGCGACAAACCCACAGATGCTTGTGGAATGTCAGCTTGTGGAAGATACATTTTTTTGATTAAATATTTGTGGTCTATCACCACATCGCCAACCAATCAATGAAATTAAACCCTCCAGCCACAAACTTTATTCAATGCCTCAAACTAAACAACTCAAATCATTTAAACCTCATGTGGGGATTATAAATAACTAATAAATAAAGAATAAATAAAGGAAAGAAAAATCTCGACACAAGCGCTCAATACCTCACTGACGGAATGATGCGGAGTAGTGCTATTATACGCCGCCACTACAGCACGAATACGTCTTGCACGATGTTATTAAATAAATAAATGTGTTTATTCTGTTTATTTTATTTTAATAAACAGAATATCGTTCATTATTCACACATTTATTTTCGGATATAAATCCCTAGAAGGGGGAACCAGAGCCTAGGAATAAAAATTTCGTTCGCCACTTTTGGAACTTGTGTTGGGATAAGATTATAAAACAAAGATTTTTGATGGTGGGTCCCCAACAGAATCGCCTTAAAATCACCCAAAAGCCCCAATACCTTTAGCCGTCTATTACGAACCATTACGGTAAGAAATGGGATAGTGCTATTCTAAGCCGACACATAGCAGAGAAGAATATCGACAACGACACTGTTAACATTACAAGCAAAAATATCTACAAACGGATGTAATACTCGTACGCAATTGGCCTTGTCGACGATTTTGTCCTTGACCTAGTCTTTGTCCTTGACCATATTTGCAAATTTGCAAATAAACATTTAGTGAAAGAAAGTCATAAAGTAATAAAATCTGTCTCGCTTGTGTTACCGAGGCGCCCCCGCCCCGCGCGCCCCGCAGCCGCCATTTCCTAGTATTAGCCGAGTAAGATACCGGGCTTTGTTATCATTTGGTTTTTGTTTTTATCGCCATCTAGCGAACAATAAGGAACTAAAAAATAGCCCGCCGAATAAGGGTATTTAAGCACATCACATTTCGTTGTATGGGATTGGGTATCTGTACTAGTATAGTATTATATTATCTGTGGTCATATGCGTAGTTAATTAATAAGTTTCGTTATCGAATAGAGGCATAATCATGAGGAAACCCACATGGCTGAGTATCTTCGTAAAAATAGCGATTAACATGCCTGCTTTCACATTAATGCACTGTCCAAGCAAAACATGAATATTCTGAACATACATACATACATGTACTCACGGCTATGAATCCCTTAACGGAGTAGCCAGAGCTTTGGAATGAGAAATTCCTCAGCCACTTTTGGAAGTTGGTTGGGGAAAATATGGTAATAATAAATGTTTTTGGTGACGGGTCTCCAACCACATCGCCCAAAAATCACTTAAAAAGCCCCTATACCCTTAGTCGCCTCTTACGATCACCCAAGGGTAGAAATGGGGTAGTGTTATTCTCAGCCGATACTACACAGCATTTCTGAACACTAGGCAACATTAATGTCGCGTGATGTTCAGAACTAGGTATTCTCTACCTCTGAGCAGAAGATACACTCATCGTCGAGTATGTCATCCATACTCCAAATCACGATTTTACTTCATTGAGGCTAACTTGATCTAAGAGCTAATTTGCTTACATTATAACTCTTCTATTAGGTTCATGTAAGTGTCGAGCTCAGTTTGCGAGAAAGGCCTACAATAAATGGTGACAGCTCTCAAGAAATTCAAAAACCATCACCATAACCTTCGCTGACCTGATGCTGAGCATATTAACACTCGAAGTGGAATTTTAATTATAATCTTCTTTTCAAAATAGCTTTGTTTAATGTCCCCAACAAGGAAATCGACTAGCTTACTCAGATATGGATATTAGGCCACAAGTCGGCAGACTTTACGAATACTACCATTACGGTAGCACGGTAGGTGGTGGTGGTAGGTACGGTACCTACGAGCACGGAATCTTGTTACTTTTAGAACATAACATGATGCAGTCTAGCCAAGCTGAATAAATATCACAAAGATATTTCGCGCGTACACCCCGTCACGCGTGCTGTGTAGTGTCGGCTTAGAATAGCACTACCCCGTTTCTTGCCATGGGTGTACGTAAGAGGCGACTAAGGGTATTGGGGCTTTTTAATGGATTTTTGGGCGATGCGGTTGGAGACCCATCACCAACAACCTTTATTTTACGATGTTTTCCCCACTTAACTTCCAAAAGTGGCTGAGGAATTTATAATTCCTTACTTCTGGCTACCCCTTCTAGAGATTTATAGCCGTGGGTATATGTATGTATGTACCCCGTCACACAACAAATGCAGTTATTTCTCAATTCATCATTCTTACATCAACGCAATTATACTAAACAAATATGGAAAATAAGGTAGTTCTAAGTTTGATCGATTATAATATAATTAAGTTTATTGCACAGTTTTACTTTAGTTTATTATACAGTTATAGGTAATTAGGTTCCTGGTTGAAATTTGTTCTATCGCAATAATGAACAGTTATTGATACTTTTTTTAATAAAGTCTACTGTATTTCCTAAATAGAAAAATTCTTTCCTCAGGTTCATGTTAGTATCGAGCTCAGTTTGCGAGGAAGGTCTCCAGCTGATGGTGACAGCGCTCAAAAAATCCAAAAACGTTGCTCTGCGGACCAATATGACCATCGCGTTCGCGGACCTCACGCTTCGGTTCCCCAATTTGACGCAGCCGTGGACGCACCATATCTATACTATGTGAGTTACAATTAGACTTTATGGAACTTTTTTGTATGTTTTTGAATTGTGCAAGAACGTTGCTCTGCGGACCAACATGACCATCGCGTTCGCGGACCTCACGCTTCGGTTCCCCAATTTGACGCAGCCGTGGACGCACCATATCTATACTATGTGAGTTACAATTAGACTTTATGGAACTTTTTTGTATGTTTTTGAATTGTGCAAGAACGTTGCTCTGCGGACCAACATGACCATCGCGTTCGCGGACCTCACGCTTCGGTTCCCCAATTTGACGCAGCCGTGGACGCACCATATCTATACTATGTGAGTTACAATTAGACTTTATGGAACTTTTTTGTATGTTTTTGAATTGTGCAAGAACGTTGCTCTGCGGACCAACATGACCATCGCGTTCGCGGACCTCACGCTTCGGTTCCCCAATTTGACGCAGCCGTGGACGCACCATATCCATACTATGTGAGTTAGCAATGATTAAGTTTATAACACTTAATAGAGCTTTGGTTGTGCTTTTGTGAAAGTGAAGAGAATGCTGAGGTAGTTTGGTTATAGTGAAAGAGAAATTTATAAGAATCGTTGGTTTACTGGTATCGGTGTGGATCGTTGGTTTCAAAATCGTTTAATTGAATATCCATATTCTATAAAGCTCAAAAGTATGGTACAAGTAAAATTAGGAAGATGTGGGAACAGGAAAGATATACTGGCCAGTACACGCTGCTGTGTACCAACTTATAATTTGGATTTATACTTAGTTAGAAAAACATTCCAATACCGCGATGTAGGTTTAGTAGGATTTTATGACGCTGCTAGTGTTGAAGTATGTCCGCCGTCTAGAGGTCGCCACAAAGAGTTCATAATCATAAAAAAACTACTTATATAAAAAATCAAATTATAGGGCTGATTCCCAATAACACAGGAAGCCGCTAATTTAATACACATAATGGAACACATTGAATGAAAAAAAATGTACCAAACAAAGTATGAAATGAATTGCGAATTATACTCACTGTTGACAACCTAACAAAGTGATTATCGCAATGTAGGCTGAGATTGTGTCATGTATAAAAATCCAATTCAAATTAATCTAAATGATGTTTTTCTTCCGCAGACTAAACGACGAAGAGCTAGAAGTCCGTCAATGCGCAGTAAAGATGCTCTCATTCCTAGTTCTCCACGAAATGGTCAGAGTGAAGGGACAAATTGCGGACATGGCCCTTTGCTGCGCGGACACGGATTTACGAGTGTCCAACATGACTCGGTTGTTCTTCAAACAACTTGCGCAGAAAGGAAATGCGCTTTACAATGTCATGCCGGATATTATATCGCGGCTGAGCGACCCCGAGCTGAATGTACCGGAGGAACAGTATAGGGTTATTATGAAGTGAGTATCTCTTTATTCAACTGTGTAGTCTCAGCTTAGAAGAGTACTACCCTACTTTTACTACGTTCGTAAGAGGCATTTGGGATAGTTGCAGACCCATCATCAGAAACTTTTCATGTCCCCACTCAACTTCCATCGGCTGAAGAATCTAACATTTTGAAGCTCTAGCTACCCCTTTTAAGCCGTGATTATACGTATGTGTTTATACTGTGGCTCTCTGGTGTGAATAAACAAATTTACGAGTGTCCAACATGACTCGGCTGTGCTTCAAACATCATCATAATCATGTCGGCTGAGTGATCCCAAGTTGAATGTGCCAGGAGGCAGTATAGGGTCGTTATGAAGTAAGTTTATATTGTTTCTGTTATAGTAGACGTGGTATGGGGACATATAGGTTAATAGAGATGAGCAGTGTAGATTGCTTCAGGTTTGGCAAGTGCAAGCCAGATAGATAAAGGAAGAGACTATACCCAAACGGAGTTGATGATAAGCTTACTATTGTAAATCATTACCTGAAATTAGGTAAGGGAAATCCAAACAATGTTTGTAACAAAGATGCTCCCAAAGAGGTTAATTTTTATCATAGTTGTTAACGGTGAGGGTAAATATCCTGAGGAAACCCACATGGCTGAGTTGTATTTAGTCATGTGACAGTGTATTCGTACAAGAGGCCGATAGGCCTACCCCCTATCACTTGAGTACCCTGTCCAAGCAAAACGTGAGTACTCTGAACTCCAGGTGACAATGTCACGTGATGTTCTGAAGTATTAGTACCACTGCCAACCCCTTCGGGGATATTCTGCGTGAACGTTTGAGTTGAGTCTTTGATAAAATAAAACTTCCTTCTCTTAACAATGAAAGCTGCAAATGCTTCAATATATCTGCTACAAATATAATAAATATTCATAAACATACGTTCTCCCATTTCAGATACATAACATCCCTTATACAAAAAGACCGTCAAATGGAAGCATTAGTAGAGAAACTATGCCAGCGTTTCAAATTATCGACAGAAGAGCGTCAATGGCGAGATTTGGCGTATTGTCTGTCTCTATTCACGTACAATGAACGGTCTCTTCGCAAACTTATTGAGAACATGGACTGTTATAAAGACAAGTTGCATTCTCGCGGCGTTATGGACTGCTTCAATACCCTTATGACTAACGCGTCTAAAATGGCAAAGAATGATATCAAAGTGAGTATTTTTTGTGGTGATATTTGCAGGCTATGAATCTTTATTAACTAAAGTTAACAGTCTTTTTAATATTAAACTCACCTTTGATGAACTACAATCAACAAATTATCTGATTTTATATACTTTTTTCACTGCTATATAGCTCACAGCTTTTTAAATCAGGTTAATCAGGGAGACCATACATAGTGTTTCATTCATTTATGCGTTATGAATGTCACCACGCAGTAAAAAGAGTTGTCAACTGATACACAAAAATCTTAAAAATAATATTCACCTGTATGAATATAGAACTGAGACAGCCTAATAATGTATTTATTCAATGCATCCAAATTTGATAACTAAGCACCGGTAATATTAACAATAATATCTAAAAAAAACAACTATAAGAAATTTAATACGTATTTATCAATATTTTGTTCCGAATGTAACGGTAAACAGGTACTAAAGCTCATATTTCCGTATCAGTTAATAGTATCCGAGCTGAACGACAAGATCGAGGAGTGTTTCGCGGTGGCGGGCGAGG
>OY755184.1:10652783-10707739 GCA_963576735.1 Bedellia somnulentella
GTTTTGAAGACAATTGTAATGGAAATATTAACAGCAAAATATTTTTCTCTGATCATTGATTCGACACCGGATATATCTCACGTAGACCAGCTCACTTATGTAATCAGATATGTCCTGCCTAAAGGAATGGATCACCTGTAGAACGGTTCCTCAAGTTTATTCCAAACACAGGCCACAAATCACAACAAATGACAGATGCCGTTACCTCAACTTTAATTGAATTGGGAATTGACATTTCAAACTGCCGCCGGCAATCATATGACAACGCAGCTAACATATCAGGCATATACAACGGCCTACAAGCTAAAATAAAGGAAATTTCACCCCTTGCCGACTATGTTCCCTGTTCAGCACGCTCGCTTAATTTAGTAGGTGAATGTGCAGCTGAAAGCAGCCAAGAGGCTTGTTACTTCTTTTCTCTACTCCAAGAGTTACACAATTTCTTTGCAGCGTCAACTCAGCGTTGGGAACTCCTTCAAACCCATTTCACCGTCAAAAGTCTATCAACGACTCGTTGGTCAGCTCGTGCAGACGCATGTAAAAGTTTACTCGAATCCTGGAATGAAATCCATAAAGCGCTAGTCATCATCGAAAATGACACACAACAGAAGAGAACCGTTATATGCGAAGCAAGAGGTATTCGTTTGAAACTGGAACGTGTTGAAATGGCCTTCATGGCTGTTTTTTGGGGATGTTTACTTGATCGCATTAACGCCACAAGTAAAAAACTTCAGAGTGTGGAAATTGACATTACCATTGTCATAGAACTGTACGACGCTTTAATACATTTTGTTGGCGAAACAAGAGAGAATTTTGATGAATTCGAAAATAAAGCCAAAAATTGTCCTTCGTAGAGGAATATGAAAAAGATGTTCGACGCAATCGAAAGCGTAAGCTGCTTCCTGACGAGACAAATACAGGTGAAGAGATGCAACAAAAAATGGCCGTGAAAATTTTAGAATAAATACTTTTTTGGTACCTAGTCATTGATACATTATCAGAAGAACTGAAAAGACGCCGGGATGCTTATAAATTACTCAACAATAAATTTTACTTTATTACCAACCTGACGAAACTAAGCATTTCAGAAGTCGAAGATAAGGCCAAGGAATTGCAAATGATTTCTTTTGCTGACTTAGCAGACAACTTTAAAGAAGAATTTCTTCATTTTCGTTCTCACTGCAGCATAAAAAATGAGGAGCGAAAGAGTGCAGTCAGTCTGTTAAAATGGTTACGTTTTCTTGTTTGCGCAGAGTTAAAAACTATTTACGCACAACAATGACGGAGCAAAGGTTAAATGATCTTGCTTTGCTTAACATAGAAGCTGATTTTTTAAGCAAATTGGATTGCGAAGATTTAATTAATGATTTCGCTGCGCTTAAGTGCAGACGAGTTTTGTAACACATTGTAAAACATGTATGTCATTAATAACAAAGCCTAAAACTGTTTTAAATGTTTTATTTAAATGTCCAATCATCCCTGAAACCTCGAAAAATATTATAAACTAACCGCCTTATTCATAAAAACTTATAACAATATTATAACACTGTTTTAGTTAAAATATGTTTTGTTTCTTTTACTACAAAGACGATTTCAATTGGAATGACAGTGACAAAGCACGTTTTAGCTATTGAGGGCTTAAACTTTTTTATGAATAAGACGGTAGCTTTATAAGGTAGCTTTTAGTTAACCAATTTTCTGAATCAATCACAAGTGGAAGAAAAGATTTTTCTTCTCATTAAAAGTGGAAGAAGGAATTCATTACTGACTGATGTATAGTATAGTCTATAACGTTGGGGCTGAGAAAAGGGCGGCACATGGCCTGGGGCCTAGAGCGGCTAGGACTGCAAATCCGCCACTGTCGGCAATACTTTAATTATATTCATTAAATACAATATCAACAATTAAATGGCACATGCACAAAGCTTTGGCACAGTAACTAAAAGTACAAACAGGTACCGACTTATTATTAATGAACATGAATATAAAAATATAAAGTACTCTTATGTACTAATTTTAACTCTGTATTAATTTACTTATTGAAATTTTCTATAATTTCAAACTTTTTTAAACAGTTATTCTACAAATTTTAACAGAAAAATAATGTAACGTTAGCCCAAACCAACGGGCTAACCATTCAATCAGCCGGGTGATTGGACGTTCGGTGACGACAATTCATTATACTAGCGGGCTAGCCTTTTAACTAGGAGCCGGCGTTTAATTAAGCGGCTAGCTGCTTTGTCAGCTGGCTAATTTGTCCAGTTGGCTGCGACATATACACATTCATCTACGCTTTTCGTTCCCAGTCAACTGAGTGGCTATCGTAGCGCGGGTTTGAATACTTTGACAATTTAACATGCCATCCGAAGCACGCAAATATTTTAAATTACGGATAAGTAAGGTAGGGTGATTCAGTGTGATATCACAATTTAAATATTTGAGAGAATCACCTGGGACCCAAACCTGAAACCTCGTTGTATTTCGATCTCTCCAACCGAAACTCCACAAAATTTGTTGGTTAAGATTTTTTGAACTTTGGAGAAATAACTATATGCAGGTCTAGCAGCGCGGCCAGCACGCGGTCCCCGTGCCGTGAGTATCGGTAGGTATGTTAGTGTAGTGTGTGTAACGTACCGGCGGCGGCGATAACAGCGGGCGCGAGGCGGCCGAGCAGCCTGGTGAGCGTGGCCAGGTCCAGCAGCGCGGCCAGCACGCGGTCCCCGTCCCCGCCGCCGCGCGCCGCACACCGCGATTGCACGCCCACTAGGCACTGCCAGCGCTCCATCTGATAATATTCAACGTGTTTATTGAAGTCATTACGCATAATAATCTTTTAACGACGGCTGCAGACCTCGAATCGAAATGAAAGCACTCTATTCTAAAGAAGACTTTCCACGGTGCGCGATTCTACGGATCATCCATCACGCACAGCCGACGATCACGGAAGGCCACGCATGCGGGCGGGGCTTTTCCATCGGGCGTGGCGGACTGTGCAGATCTTTCGATAGCCTCATTAGAAAATCTATACTATAATAAGACTGTAACGAGGTCAAAACTGTACATTGAAGAAAAAAAAAACCGGAGGAATATGTTTTATTTTCGATACTGAAGCCAAATTTGCTATTTTTGAAAAAAATGTCTGTCTGTCTGTCTGTAATTCCGTTCATCACGATAATTCTAAAGGACCGATCTTGATCAAATTTGGCATGAATGTAGATTATACACCTGGCCAACATATAGGATATAATTTATCCCGGATTTCGCAAGGGTTCCCACAGGAGCATAAAGAAACATAACATTTATATGGTTCCCCATATTTACACGATTAATTTTTTCATCGACCGACTTTATCGGACTCTTCATTAATAAGAGTTTTTGAAAAAAAAAGGTTTCATCCATTTTCATCAAAATAATTGTCCATTTAATTGTTTGTCAATAGTATGACTACTAGATATATAGGATATCACAAATTTGAGACTAACACAAATGTCTGCGTGGCGTAGCGGTATACCGTTTGGTAAACACTAAGTACGAAAGACCCAGGTTCGAATCCCGGGTGGTCAAAGTCTTTTTGCGTATTTTTTTTGCTTTTGTGTTAGGTTAGAATAATAGGATGCACTAATCCTTCTTTTTCACATTCAACTATGCGAATATGTATGAATAAAGATAATTGAAAGTATATTTAATGAATTTTGCGTATTCATTTGGTAGGTTTGAGAATATGTTTATAACTTTTGTTTATTTAACTATTTTTAACTAAAATTCTCATAGATATATTATACTTTACTTACGCATAAATTAATATTCTGTTTATGCCTCAGAATGCATAGTTTGTAAATAATAGTAAATATCTCAATTTTAATTCAGTACCGCCATCTATTGGCCGATGATTGCAATCTCTCTAATATCACCAACTTATTGCTCCCCATATTTACAAGATTAATTTTTTCATCGACCGACTTTATCAGACGCTTCATTAATAGTGTTTTTGAAAATAATAAGGGTTTTATCCATTTTCATCAAAATAAATGTCCATTTAATGAATTGCTGTGTAGTGTTGGCTTAGAATAACACTACCCCATTTCTTCTGGTGGGTGTACGTAAGAGGCGACTAACGGTATTGGGGCTTTTAAGGGATTTTTGGGCGATGTGGTTGGAGACCCATCACCAACAACCTTTATTTCACTATCTTTTCCCGACGCAACATCCAAAAGTGGCTGAGGAACTTCAAGTTCCTTAGCTCTGGTTACCCCTTCTAGGGATTTATAGCCGTGAGTATATGTATGTATGTATTTAATTGTTTGTCAATAGTATGGCTACTAGATATATACCTTATCACAAATTTGACATCATTACTAATGTTTTTGTGGCGTAGCTGTATACGGATTGGTTATAACTAAACTAACGGATGACCCAGGTTCGAATCCCGGGTGATTAAAGTCTTTTTGAGACTTTTTTGCTTTTTTGTTAGGTTAGACTAATAGGATGCACTAATCCTTCTTTTTCGCATTCAACTATGCGAATATGTATGAATAAAGATAATTGAAAGTATATTGTATGAATTTTGCGTATTCATTTGGTAGGTTTGAGAATATGTTTATAGCTTTTGTTTTTTTAACTATTTTTAACTAATATTCTCATAGATATATTATGTTTTACTTACGCATAAATTAATATTCTGTTTAAGCCTCAGAATGCATAGTTTGTAAATAATAGTAAATATCTCAATGTTAATTCAGTAACGCCATCTGTTGACCGATGATTGCAATCTCTCACACATCACCAACAATCAGTGTAGGGGACGGCACCGGGTCGCCAAACTGCTATCCATACTTACTAAAGATATTCTCATATTTGAACATATAAAACTTGGTACAAAATGGTTTGTTTCATGATTCGTATGAACAATTAAAAAGGTTTTTTGGAACTCATCCCGTATAAGGGATTGAAATATAGTATACAGATTTTTGATCTATAAATATACTGTATTAGGAATTTGAAACTTGATCTGATTGACTGATATAACCACTACAAAAAGGAATTTATAAAATTCATCCATCAATCAATCATGCATGACTATATACTAACGGCTATAAATCCCAAAAAAGGGTAGCTACAGCTTCAGAGATAGTAATTCTCTATCCACTTTTGGAAGTTGAATGGGGAAAAGGTAGTCAAATGGGTCTCCAACTGCATCGCCCAACGATCACTTAAAAATATTTCTTTCCTTTTTATTTTATTTATGGTTGTGAGTATATTATGTATGTATAAATTTTTAATACTTTACCTCTTCTTAAACTATGAAAAATATTTGTGGAAGTATTGTCGAAGTATGTTGGAGTTTCCTACTGATTCAACTAGATGGCGCTGCGGATGCAAAAAATGTATTCCACGCGGACGAAGTCGCGGGCAAAAAGCTAGTGTAAAATAAAAGAGAATATCGTGGATGCAGCGGTGCGTCGTGCAAGTTGGTGTGCGTCCGTTCACGATATCGCCCACTGCGGATAGATAACCTAATAAGCACACTTAATGAGCTTTAAGCTCGAGCAGGTATACACGTGACATACAACTAAGTAATTTTTATTATACTATGGTACCACGTTTCACCTGAATGTCTCTTATTGCGTTACTTGCAGGTGTGCGGAACAATACCAAACTTTCAAGGAGTCAAATGAAAATTAAATGAAAGTTAATTAAGGCCACCTCAAGGCAACAAAGAACTCTTTCTTTTTTGAAGGTTTGGATGGGCTATGTTATCGATTGAAACAAACTGATTCGGACAAGCAGGTGGAAAAGTGACATAACGCTAATTTAAATTAGAAGAACACGCCAGAACATGTGTTATATGTATACCTTCATCTATAAATGTATTTTGTCCTAAATCCCAACATGTTTTTAAATTATTTGTTATCTATTTCAGTTTCCGCAGTGCTTAGGTTTTTTTAATTTAATTTATGTAACTTGTTCAAATCTTAGCCTACAAATACTTACCACAAGACTGAATACATCGAGCGGAGCTAAATCAGCAACTCGAGCGATGCACTCGATACAATGCTTAAGATAATTTTGCCATTCAGTCTCACCCTGGAAAACCAAATTCGGAAAATATGTTTATAATGGTAGAACTTAATTCAAAGTTATTTTAGATTAAAATATGGTAGAAGTGAAAAAGGCAGCGTCTGAGGGGCTATAACTTGCCAATGAGTTTAAGCAAATAACCGATACAATGGTAAATAGCAGAGAGGTGGTTTATGATTATGAGGAATGGTTCTAACAAGAAGCCAAAGAGTATTACAGACAATGGAGACAAGGAGGGATATGATGATAACATTGGCGCATATTGGAAATGGAGTGGCAGAGACATTACATACACAGATTGAAAATAGGTTTTTTGGGGAATATTTTTATAGTTAACTAATTAAAATATTTATTAAAAAAAGATAATTAAATAACTTACATCATCATCACATATATCATTATCTAGATGTTGCAGCTGCGATTTGTTGTGTTGAAATTGTATTTTGTTTAAAACACCATTAACAAGAGCACGTAATGCTTCCCAGTACCTGAAACGGTAAAGTGAATATGTCAGATCTTATGTTATTCATTTTATTAATAGGAAGTTCAAATGAATATCTTTTTAATACCAGTATTTTTTTTTATTGATATACTTAGGGCTAAGAATGTATCAAAACTTACTTTGGCGTGTCTTCTGGTTTTAAAACATCTATGAATTGAGTCCATATTTCTAGACAATTCACAAAAATAGCACAGGAATGCACCTGGAAAGAAATATTTATCACTATATTTTCAATTTATGCTCAATAAACAATTAAGTACATATTCTATAACTAGTATTATAAATTGTACAAGTATTCCACACAAATAAATAAAGAATAAATAAAGGAAAGAAAAATTTAAATTTTACTAATTCGGAAGGCCAGTTGTCTATCTTTTCAGATAGAATGCAAATGTTGAAAAACGCCTAACTATCACATAATTTAAATCTTTTTGTTCATGAAAACCTCATGTGGGGATTATTACTAATAAATAAAGAGTAAATAAAGGAAAGAAAAATTTCGACACAGGCGGGATTCGAACCCGCAACCTCGGGTATATGCCCCCGTCGCTCTTGCCAATTGAGCTACCGTGTCAATGGCTGCCAGCGCGAAATTCTTCTATCCTTTATTTCTTTTACACGTTTTAGTAGTGTTTGCGTTTCCTACCTCCGAATTTATTTTACTAATTCGGAAGGCCAGTTGTCTATCTTTTCAGATAGAATGCTAATGTTGAAAACGCCTAACTATCACATAATTTAAATCTTTTTGTTCATGAAAACCTCATGTGGGGATTATTACTAATAAATAAAGAGTAAATAAAGGACAGAAAAATTTCGACACAGGCGGGATTCGAACCCGCGACCTCGGGTATACGCCCCCGTCGCTCTTGCCAATTGAGCTACCGTGTCAATGGCTGCCAGCGCGAAATTCTTCTATCCTTTATTTCTTTTACACGTTTTAGTAGTGTTTGCGTTTCCTACCTCCGAATTTATTTTACTAATTCGGAAGGCCAGTTGTCTATCTTTTCAGATAGAATGATAATGTTGAAAACGCCTAACTATCACATAATTTAAATCTTTTTGTTCATGAAAACCTCATGTGGGGATTATTACTAATAAATAAAGGAAAGAAAAATACAAACACTACTTTAACGTGTAAAAGAAATAAAGGATAGAAGAATTTCGCGCTGGCAGCCATTGACACGGTAGCTCAATTGGCAAGAGCGACGGGGGCGTATACCCGAGGTCGCGGGTTCGAATCCCGCCTGTGTCGAAATTTTTCTTTCCTTTATTTATTCTTTATTTTTTAGTAATAATCCCCACATGAGGTTTTCACGAACAAAAAGATTTAAATTATTCCACACAAGTAATTTTTTTATTTAAATTACTCTTTATTTTCGTAAAGCCTGTCGCCAAGAATACAAAAAAAGTGTGGAACTTATGTATTTTTTGTTATTTTTATAGAGTTCATACACAGTAGTTAAAATTGATTAGTTGATTGTGCCTTTTACTAAAAAATCATTTGCAAAAATGAACGGTGAAGATATATTTCAGTTTTTAACTATATTGTTCTCTTACTTGGAATGTAAACTGGAATAGGTAGGACAAAAACTCAATGGCATCGAACTCTGGTTCAGCCTCGAGTCTTTTAAAATGCAGAGACAGAAACAATTTCAGAAACTCGGCGAACTTATTAAGATAACTGAAACAAACAAACGAAATAAATCAATAAAAACAAAACGACTAACTTTTTCATAACATAACATAAACGTCCACGCCGAATATCCCCGAAGGGGTTGGCAGAGGTACTAACACTTCTGAACATCACGTGACTTTGTCACCTGGTGTTCGGAGTACCCACGTTTTGCATGGACAGTGTACTCACGTGATAGGGGGCAGGCCTATCGCCGTTCGTAACTTTTTCAAAAAACCTAATTTAGTGGTTTGTAAGTTTGACAACAAAATCATTACATTATAATAGTGATAAACTACACTTGCTACGGGTACAGAAGCACCTACGTTAGGCAAAGTCAACCAGACAAATCTCTTAAATCTTTGTTGACGTTCGTACCGTTTATTTTAAGGTGGGTTAATGTATAAAATTTTGTTTATGGTAAATTATGGTAAGGTGGCCTAGACCTCGCTTTTAAAACATACCCTTTTTATTATACTTAAAGTTTTTTTTGTAAAACTAAACAACTTTGCCTATGGAATACATATCTAAAATATTGTAATTTTCAAATTAATTAATAAATAAAAAGTGTTACTGCCTAAATCAAACTGGGAAAGTATGGTGAGTTTCTTAGCCTACGCTAAAATAAAAAAAAACAACTGGTCAAATCACAAGATGTTTTTTCTTATTTCAGCTCAGGCTAAGAACTTCACTATACTTTCTCAGTTTGATTTAGGTACTACACTTTTTATGTATTAATTATTTTGAAAATTACAATATTTTAGATAAGCATTCCATAGGCAAAGTTGTTTAGTTTAATGTCTTTAATCGATTTAAAATATAAAAAGGGTTGTTTTAAAAGCGAGGTCTAGGCCAAATCATATAGTGTGGACCAACTTACAGGCCCCGAACGAGCGCGCTGCGAGCATTTCGTTCGTGCTCGGCTGCGTTCCGCCTGTTGTCGGTTTTTTGACGAACGCAAAGAGATTTGCTTGATTGATTCGACAGTGATCGTTGCAGGTTCGTTGTACGACCACACTTGACGCCGCGAGCGATGAAACCGAGAACGGCTACACTTGTGCTTCGCTGGTTCGACTAGCGTAGACCCACCTTTATAGAAGCGGTTGTTTCAGACTGTTGGATTTTGCCACGTTTGTTTTATTTAAAGGGGATTAAATTAACTAAAACAACCTTTTTAGAAAACTCTCAGTCTCATTTGTTAAACTCCTAGTGGTATCTGGTTCTTTCGGAAACTGAACGTAAAATGACTTAGGGTTCCTCATATATACGTAAGAAATTAAATATTTTCTTTTTAACCTCTGCGAGACAATTTGAACACTATTAATAAATACTAAATAACGTAATTTTAGTATGGTATTCAAAAGTCTCAGTGTTGATGTTTTATTTTCAATATTAACCATTTACTGTATTACATTTGAGCAGCTAGCTCTATACTTAGAGCATACCATACTACAGAGGAGCTTGTAATATTTCGGTATGCAAAGTATTTCATTCATATTTACTTTATTACATTTTTCAATAGTGACCGCGTAAATAGTAATTTTAAAAAATCGACCCATCGAGGTGTTAAGTTATGGTATCCATGATACTAATTCGTCAACCACCGGGTAGGACAGCAGTGCAGTTATATAAGAGAAGTTGTGTATTGTCGGCTTAGAATAGCACTACTCCATTTCTGCCCGTGGGTGATCGTAAGAGGCGACTAAGGGGACTGTTAGAGATGTATCGGCGATTTTTTCCCACTCAACTTCCAAAAGTGGCCTAAATGAATATATGGCTACCCCTTCAAGGGATTTATAGCCGTTAGTATGTGTATGTACGGCGCGTATCGTATAGACATCATACTAACTGATATGTGTTTGATATGATGTAGTTACAATGGTACTCACTCGTCGGCCAGCTGGTGGTGCGGATGGTGCGCCAGGTAGCACAGCAGTCGCAGCGCGCAGTGGTGCAGGCGGCGCGTATCGTATAGACATCATACTAACTGATATGTGTTTGATATGATGTAGTTACAATGGTACTCACTCGTCGGCCAGCTGGTGGTGCGGATGGTGCGCCAGGTAGCACAGCAGTCGCAGCGCGCAGTGGTGCAGGCGGCGCGTATCGTATAGACATCATACTAACTGATATGTGTTTGATATGATGTAGTTACAATGGTACTCACTCGTCGGCCAGCTGGTGGTGCGGATGGTGCGCCAGGTAGCACAGCAGTCGCAGCGCGCAGTGGTGCAGGCGGCGCGTATCGTATAGACATCATACTAACTGATATGTGTTTGATATGATGTAGTTACAATGGTACTCACTCGTCGGCCAGCTGGTGGTGCGGATGGTGCGCCAGGTAGCACAGCAGTCGCAGCGCGCAGTGGTGCAGGCGGCGCGTATCGTATAGACATCATACTAACTGATATGTGTTTGATATGATGTAGTTACAATGGTACTCACTCGTCGGCCAGCTGGTGGTGCGGATGGTGCGCCAGGTAGCACAGCAGTCGCAGCGCGCAGTGGTGCAGGCGGCGCGTATCGTATAGACATCATACTAACTGATATGTGTTTGATATGATGTAGTTACAATGGTACTCACTCGTCGGCCAGCTGGTGGTGCGGATGGTGCGCCAGGTAGCACAGCAGTCGCAGCGCGCAGTGGTGCAGGCGGCGCGTATCGTATAGACATCATACTAACTGATATGTGTTTGATATGATGTAGTTACAATGGTACTCACTCGTCGGCCAGCTGGTGGTGCGGATGGTGCGCCAGGTAGCACAGCAGTCGCAGCGCGCAGTGGTGCAGGCGGCGCGTATCGTATAGACATCATACTAACTGATATGTGTTTGATATGATGTAGTTACAATGGTACTCACTCGTCGGCCAGCTGGTGGTGCGGATGGTGCGCCAGGTAGCACAGCAGTCGCAGCGCGCAGTGGTGCAGGCGGCGCGTATCGTATAGACATCATACTAACTGATATGTGTTTGATATGATGTAGTTACAATGGTACTCACTCGTCGGCCAGCTGGTGGTGCGGATGGTGCGCCAGGTAGCACAGCAGTCGCAGCGCGCAGTGGTGCAGGCGGCGCGTATCGTATAGACATCATACTAACTGATATGTGTTTGATATGATGTAGTTACAATGGTACTCACTCGTCGGCCAGCTGGTGGTGCGGATGGTGCGCCAGGTAGCACAGCAGTCGCAGCGCGCAGTGGTGCAGGCGGCGCGTATCGTATAGACATCATACTAACTGATATGTGTTTGATATGATGTAGTTACAATGGTACTCACTCGTCGGCCAGCTGGTGGTGCGGATGGTGCGCCAGGTAGCACAGCAGTCGCAGCGCGCAGTGGTGCAGGCGGCGCGTATCGTATAGACATCATACTAACTGATATGTGTTTGATATGATGTAGTTACAATGGTACTCACTCGTCGGCCAGCTGGTGGTGCGGATGGTGCGCCAGGTAGCACAGCAGTCGCAGCGCGCAGTGGTGCAGGCGGCGCGTATCGTATAGACATCATACTAACTGATATGTGTTTGATATGATGTAGTTACAATGGTACTCACTCGTCGGCCAGCTGGTGGTGCGGATGGTGCGCCAGGTAGCACAGCAGTCGCAGCGCGCAGTGGTGCAGGCGGCGCGTATCGTATAGACATCATACTAACTGATATGTGTTTGATATGATGTAGTTACAATGGTACTCACTCGTCGGCCAGCTGGTGGTGCGGATGGTGCGCCAGGTAGCACAGCAGTCGCAGCGCGCAGTGGTGCAGGCGGCGCGTATCGTATAGACATCATACTAACTGATATGTGTTTGATATGATGTAGTTACAATGGTACTCACTCGTCGGCCAGCTGGTGGTGCGGATGGTGCGCCAGGTAGCACAGCAGTCGCAGCGCGCAGTGGTGCAGGCGCAGCGCGGTGGCGGCCGACGACGGCGGCGCGTATCGCCGGTACAACAACTCGCATACACAGCCGAGGCCTGCTAGGGCTGCCTCGCCGCTCTGGGGGGAATTTATACGTTTTATTGTGTCTGCTTAGAGTAAGGGTGCTTTTCCACCAGAGATGTGCTATACAGCTATGCTACGGATGCGTTTGATATCCACCAAAAGTATTCCATGAATCGGAATTAACTAAGATATGTTTTGTATATGGATGGATGCGTGCCATAGATGTGTGCTATGGATGCGTACTGTAGATGCGATTTTAGCTATGTTCCGAGCAGAGTACTTACAGTATGCTTGCGTAGCGCATCTTCCTCGCACAGCTACATAGAATAGTATTGGTCGGAAGGGTCACGTAGTTTCATAGCGCACCTTGTACATCATCGCAGCATAACTGCATAGCACATCTCTGGTGGAAAGGCACCCAAAGAGACTTGCTCACCACGTCTTTTTATGCACCGGTTAGATGCGCGTATTAGCAATACAGACGGGACACACACGCAAGTCTTTAAGTCTACTCTTCACATCGAAAACGATAGTAGGCATACGCATCTCTACTAACCCTTATTAGCATCTATTTCTATCACACTCGCACGAAACAAATATACAGATTTTGAAATTTTTGGTAAGATCGACGAATCTAACGATACCTCCGTTTTGATCATCGCATGAACATTTGTCATCGTTAAGATATTTTGAAATAGAATTCAAAATTGGCACCATCTTACTGTTCTCCCCTAAAGGTCCGGAGTTTACTTAGTCTATTGTAAACTGACCTGTGTCTGAGTAGCAATGCTTCCCCAGTAGAAAACTGTGGTGACTAATGACGGAGGCACGTGCGACGACAACGGCAGCCACGAGAATAAGTGTTGCAGGGTTGTTAGACACTTTACCACTATTTCCATTTCTAGAGCCCTGGAAAAACATAAGATACGATGTTCATAATTTATTTAAACGTTTATATTCGTGTATCATGTATAAATAGAGATCATCTTTCTCTATTTATACATGATACAATCAACGTAAAACAGTGCAGTACAGAATCAACTGGTAATTCTTGAGAAATTACATGAGCCTAAGCCTAAGCTTGTATTGAAGAGTAAACAAAAACCTAACCACAGTTTTGATTTTGTCATTCTGTCGGTCAGTTAGGCTTATGTCTCACAAAACAAAAATAATAACTAAATGTAATACATACTTATCTTGCACATGCGCATCATGAGCGTTAAGCAACAAGTCTGGTAGAGCGGAAGATTGCGGGATCCCGCTGGTAGGGGACGGCGGCGGGTTCGTCTGCCCTTCCTTGTATGCGTTCTTCTCGAGGATACCTTTAACATATCAAGTTGCTTAGATATACTGCTAGATTCTTGCAGCATCTCGGCATCTCGGCATCTGCAGTATCTCGGTGAGAGAACATGTTTTAAGATATTTGACGTTATGTAAAAGCGTTTTGTTTGTTACTTTCAGTACTAATCTTGTTCCTTATGAAATGGATATTTATGATATATATACTTTTAAAAAATACGTATGAGAATAGTTAAAGGTTAATACGTAATATTAGTAAACTTCTATAATTGTTTTATAATCATCCTCTACGATCTTTAACATCTAGAATAATCGTAAATATGAGGCAAAAAACTTTCTTAAGCCTTGTGCTTAGTAAGGCATTATTACACAATGATAGCATTCCTTATGTTTATTACTATTCCTTTCCTTCCTTGTTTTATATACTAAAAGTTTATTACAAAAAACCGATTCTTTTAATATAATGCAAAACGTGGGTACTCTGAACACCAGGTGACAAAGTCACATGATGTTCAGAAGTATTAGTACCTCCGCCGACCCCTTCAGGGATATTCGGCGTGAATATTTATGTTATAATATAATACATCTTTATTTTTTACGTACTACATTTATGGTAAAAATATTAAAACCTATTTGAAATCTATGTTTTCTTTGTATCAATTTTATACTTTACCGCTTAAAGCTTGCAGAAGTTGTGGCATATCTTTCAGCATGAACCTTTCCAGCATAGCTCTTCGAGAACTTGTAAGCAGTAGTTGTGAATCTCTGGCTGCTCCCAACTCCTCGCTGGCAGTCTGTGCTAACGCTAGGCCTACTATGCAACGGCGGCCGCCACTGCTTATTAACTGGAAAATATCAAGACAGCAATTTGGTTTATTGGTATTTAAAGGAATCCTTTTATTGTACAAATCATTTTCTTGTTAATGCAATGTTTTCAGATGGTATATAATTAAATAAATTGAATCGGTATGAGCTTCTTTTTCTAATGCAGGTAAAGACTAAAAAGAAAGTATGTAAGTTTAAAACAAAGGCTTTCTTCACCCTACATAAGACACCATATTAATATTAAAGTTGTAATTTAATAAAAAAATATACCTCTAGAATATTATCCATAAAGTCAGGATACAAATGTGGCCAGTCATGCCTTGCTATGGCTACCATCAACGCAGCTAATTTGTTCCGTATGAAATAAACCATGACCTCATGCTTTGCCATTAATTCATTCCATAAAAATAGGCGGATTTCAGTTTTTTCATTATCTGACAAACCAATCCATTGCCGGTTTACTATATTCTGTAAATAAAATTTATATGTTTTCTTTTAAGATGCAGAGTGATAATAGAAAAAAAGTTTTATTTCATTTACCTGACAATAACATCCAACCAAAAGCCAAACTAGCATTTATTAGGAATAATTTTTCAGAACCCATTCCTTTTTTATGTCCAAGATTTGGAAAGGGTTACAGGTTTTTATATTTATTTTTGCAATGCTCAACATACAAATTTATCATTTGTCAGAAAGCTTATAATTATAACCAATCATTAATTGTGATTTAATTGCATGGGCTAATGCTGCAGTCCATTTAATTTGATTGATAATCAATTATTTTATCTGGTTGTTGCAGTCAGAGGCATCTTAGGGACAGAGACATAATGAATTACATATACAATGTAACATTAAGCTGGTGTTTACCCAACTATTCTAAGTTAACCTTTTTCCATTCCATTGAGTAGTTTTGGTTTTATAGTTCTAACTAGCCTCTTCTAGTTGTCTTGTTTATGTATGTATTTAGTTTTTAAAACAAATTTTATTCTACTTACCTCCAAAGTGGTTAATGTAAACATCAAAACATATTGGTTTTGTGACTTTTGAAGAAATAACAAACAATGTCGCCATGAGTCCCTTTGATTTGAAAAATTCTCTAACATTTCCTCTATCTCCCTTTTTCTTTGATTACTTGTTGTTGGAGCAAAAAACTCTGACATGAGCACCTCCAATGAAGAGAGGGCATCATTTACTTCTGATACCTCCTGAAATAGAAAAAAAATGTATAATATACTATTAACATTTAAAATAACAAATGGATTAAACTATAGCAAAAAAATATAAAATCCCACCTATGTATCAAACATACACACAGTCATATCAAAAAGGGGTACCATAGCTGAAGAATCAACAATTGTATAGCCACTTTCAGAAAATTGTGAAGGGAAAAGATTGCAAAATAAAAGTTGTTGGTCTTTAAACCTATCACCCAGCAAATACTTAAGAAGTCCCAATACACTGAATTGCCCCTTACAACACCAGTGGGAAGAAATGGGTAAGTGCTTTTCTAAGCCAAAACTATGACTTTAATATTATGTCAGTTTTCTTGTGATGGTACATTGGTAAAACTTGATAAGGATTTTAACATCCTGCTCAAAGCTGAAATCAGGTCAAGAAGAAAAATAGTTTCTTGCATTTCATGAATAAAATTTCACAGCAATACTTATTTACCCATACTTACAACTATAAATATCGATAAGGGGTAGCCAGATCCTCAGAATAAAAAATTCCTCAACCACTTATGGGAGTCTAATGTGAAAGAAAGAAAGTAAAACAAAAAAAGGTTGGGGTGGGTCCCCAACTACAAAGCTCTTAGAAAACCCCACACACTTAGTCATCTGTTTAACACCCACAGGAAGGATTGGGGTTGTGGTAACAACATAGCAAACTATACAGCAATACTGTTCCGAATAAAATCAATTTGGAGCAACCCAATTTAGCTTGCTGTGTAATATGCACTAAGAAAAACAGTTCAAGAGAGAGAAATCACCGAGAACCATAGTGCAATGTGGCAGATACATCTATGACTAGTCTTTTTAAATTAGGTGGGATTTTGTTGTAGCTTAAGTAACATGTAAACTTACAAACTGCTGTTTACTTGTAAACAGCTGCCTGTTTATTAACACTGCAAACTGAATTTAAGAGTTACAGAAAAATACTTACCATATTTGGGAATTATTCTAGCAATTAATGGTACTTAAATTAACCCATAAGTATTTTAATTATATTCGACACACATCTTCGTGGTCATAGATTTTAGGTGGGATTTTAATAATTCATATTATGAAATGTCAGTTTTATGTTTATCATCCTGCAGCACAATACATTTACAGTAAAACCAGTAAAGTTGGAAGCAAAGTTCTAAAACATGTTCTATTCTAGTACAGATAAACTTAGTACTACTATACCACCCGTCAAGCAACAAGCGAGTAAGGACGATTGCCAGCCACTAATCACTGAAACCTAACTTTTATCAACAATACTACTCGATTATTGTTTTTATTAACACAAAGGTGGCCTTTAGCAATGTCACATTTAATTTAAATAAATATATGTGGATTTTTCTAAACATTAAATTTATATTTATTTGTAAAAAAAATACAACATATGTTTCAAAAACAGCATTTTTGGCGTCGGTTTGTCTGATAACTAGTCATCTGCCAATGTCAGGTTAAGAGCTTATTCCATTTGCCTGAATTCAGAACGGCCGATAGCCACAGAATCTGAATTCAGACTAGTGGAATAACGTTCAGAACGCTAGGCTTCCGATAAAGAGACAAATTTCGGCTCCTAGCTCACTAAATTTTTAGTAGCTCCGTCTCAGGAAGGTGGAATAACGTTCAGACGATTTAGTCGCCTCGCGCCCGCCACAGCGAGAGGACGTGCTAAAATTTTTCATGCCTATGATTGCAAATTACGTAAACAAAAAAAAGATAATAAAAGTTTTATAGCAGATATACATATGCTCACGCCATTAATTCCAGGGGTAGTTAGGTGGGTAGGGGTTCCATTTCATAGGGGTAGGCAGATATGTATAATTATATTCATACATACTTACATATACTCACGCTATGATTTCCGATTGGGGTAGGTAAATACATTTTATCACATACATACAAATTATATTATATTATAAATACTCACGCCATTACTTCTCATCGGAGTAGGCAGATACGTTTAATTACATACATACGTACATATACTCACGCTTTTACTTCCGCTTGTGGTAAGCAGATAATTTTAATTACATACATACATACTTAAACTCCCGCCATTTTTCCGTAAGGGGTAGGCAGATACGTATTGTTTCAAATATGCATACTTATACTCACGCCATCACTTCCCGTGGGGGTAGGCACAGGCGTATAATTACATACATGCATACATATACTCACGCCATTATTTCCCATTGGGGTAAGCAAATACGTTCAATCACATTTATGCATACATATACTAACGCCATTACCTCTCATTGGGGTAGGCTGAAACTATCGATCGCCACTTCGTACGACCCCGGCAAACTTTTATTGCTAAATATGCTTTTATTTTTAAGTCATATAGGAGTTCCCGCCTATTTAATATTTTGTGTGAAATATGACGTAAAAATATTTGGAAAAGGTTGTGTACATGAATAGGATATATGTAAGTATAGTAGCGAAAGAGATATATAGACGCAATGTGTCGTCGTTTATTAAATGAGAGTGGGATAGTCCATAAGAGAGACTGCCCGCAAAATCGCGCGCTCGCGAATGATTCAGGAACTGAAATCGGTGTAGTGGAATAACAAGCGTCTGTGGCCTTCTGCGGCAGTGACTGTGAAGGACCTCCGATTTCAGCAACGATAAAAGTGTAATGGAATAAGCTCTTTAATAATCATAGGTGCAAATAGAGCAAGCACGACTATCAATCGACAGTTTTAACGATCTTGGCCTGAGATCTTGGCAAACCTTCCAAGCTTCATGTACATTCAATAATATTTTCAATTATTTTACGTTACAATTTCTGAACATTTTGTGAAAATTCTTTATTAGATCTTACTAAGTCTTCCGGGTCTTCCGTGATCGTGCTCTACTGCTGACATTACCATACACATTGGCTATAAATATCCCTTTCATTAATTTAATTTCATTCATATTCCTAATGTAATGTAATGTAATGTAATTGTAGCTGTAGATATTCAAATAACGTTTGAAATATTAAAAAGAGTGCTAAAATCATAACCGCGAATATGTTTTTCTCGTTTTTCTAGTTTCTAGTGAAATGTCGGGTTTCCAACCATATCGCTCAACTAAAGAACACTTAAAAAGCTCAGATACTCTTAGTAACCTCTTACGAATGCCCATGGGAAGAAAAGGGTTAATGCACAGACCATCCCCAATAGACTCCGCATACAGTATATATTTGTATGAATCCAAACTGGCAACTTTTGGAGGAAAGCACGAGTAGCGGGGAACAACGCACAATGCCTGTGATTGGCTCCTTCAAGGTCGCTCTATACTTGAACTCTTTAATAGTGATGGGACACATTTGAGAAATTATATTGATAAATTTGTTCGTAAGGAAAGAATAATAGATTTTAACATTCATATTTTTATTGAAAAGAAAGAAAGAAATGGAAATACATATACATGGGCCGGTAAACAAAACCGGTGTCGTTGAAACGATAAGAAGCTTCAATCTATTTGGCTTTCATCTCGGGTAATTTAGAAAAACTCAAATATAAAAGAAATTCTATCAGAGCAAGATTTGAAATATTTAGATACTTGCTGGTACCCGCGACTTCGTCTGCGTCCTTTTAATTTTGATGTTAGGTTTTGCAAAAAGATTAAATAAAACAAATAAATAAATATATACTTGTACTTATATTTAAGAAATAATCTGTATACGGACATATTATACACAGATTAAGTTAGTCCCAAACTAAGTAAGACTTATATTATGGGATACTAACTTAACGATATATTTAATATTATATAGTACACATATGAATAATACCTAAAGACTAAAAAACAATCATTGAAGCTCATCACATAAATATTGCTCTGAAATCGGGATCGAACCCGCAACCTCCGGACCGGATTGACTTCGTAGTTCCCGTTCCGAAACCATTCCGTTCTAAAAGTATCTCTGGACATCCTTGACGTTATGCTAGAAAAAGACGTAATCACGATCAACGTAAAGAGTGAATGTGACGGAACTATGGTGTTGACCAGTTTAAATTGATCTCTTGAATTGCAATTTAATTATGATTTGATGCTTAGTAATGGAATGTAATACCGTCTTTTTGGTAGATGTATTTTGTGGTTGATTTCCCACACCACTTTATAAAACATGTATGCATTTCAAAGCAAAAGTAATAAATAAACAGTATGTATAAATATTTTTGGTGCACGAACACTCAGTTCCTAGTTCTGGTCGCAACTGAAACAGTGCGGACAACAAATTTTATACTTCAACTCAATTAGTCGGACGTGTTGCCGATATCGAGTGCCCTGTAAGCGGAATCTATAGGGGGTTATCTATGGGGTTACTGCTTTTCTAAGTTAAGTAAGTTAGATATCTCAACAAAGTATATTAAAGAATTATACTTTGACGGAGTCAACGAGGCTTTAGTGATACTTATGTTTATGAAAGTGGCCAAAGTGGTCCATCAGTCCTGCATGCATCAAAACTAGACTAGACGTCACTCTGTCCATAATGGTTAAACAATCAAATAATTACCAAAGTAAATATTTATGTGAACATTTTCGCGCGCGGAATGCGTCTCTTATTTTAAATAAATAAATTTAAGAATTTTATAATAGTTTGAATGTTTAACAGATATACATAACATAACAATATAATTGTATTATATACGGTGAGTTCTTGTGATGAATGATTGGACTAAAAAATATATTAAAATGACTTACAATCAATCATGAATACAGCGTTTTTGTATGACTATTTATTGACTTTCAGCTTGTAAAAGAACTTAACTGACGAATATCAAGCATTATAATTAACTCCACGTTGAAGATTACGACTGCAAGCACTGTTTCTACTGTTTGATTTCCCACTGTTATGACATCTTCATGCAGTGATTGGGCCAAAGAGGTGGAAGACGGTATGTATTAGTTTCGCTTTTTCTACAAGTGGTTTTTAGCATAAGTATTGTTGCTAAACATCAGTAATTTTCCATTTTATTGATATCCTTTACGGCAACTTCAAATATAAAATAATAGATATCCAAATTGTGACCATAGAACGTGGTACTCATGAGTATATGTATGTATATTATATACTCATTTGTAGTATTCTTGTCTATTTAGTCTTTATACCAATTATATGTACATACATACGTATACTCACGGCTATAATTCCCTAGAAGGGGTAGCCAGAGCTAAGGAATTATAAATTCCTCAGCCACTTTTGGAAGTTGAGTGGGGAAAAGATCGTAAAATAAAGGTTTTTGGTGATGGGTCTCCAACCGCATCGCCCAAAAATCCAATAAAAAGCCCCAATACCGTTAGTCGCCTTTTACGAACACAATTATATGTGTTTTATTTATTATTGCAGGTCCTTCTCGCAAAGCTTTGAAAGAAAAATATAAACACATGGATGATAGTAACTCTGATGATCAGAGAAAAAGAGTTAAACACTCAAGCAATAGTGATAAAGATGACAAAGCGTAAGTATTATTTGGTGTTTACATATTATAAAAAACTGTAAGTTTTTTATTAATTCAACTTTTCACTTTAATTGTACTAAAATTTACTATACTTATATTATTTTAAATATTTCTGATACAAGTGGGTAAATATAAATTCATTAGTGTTAATCTTTTAAATATATAATATTTAACAAAACAAAGTTTCAGTTATCTGTGAAGTATAACTGGATGTTGTTAAGCGGAAAGGACTCAACCATCAAAAAGTCAATTTCAGGTTAAAAGCATTTGAAGTTTGTGAATTATATTTTCTTTTATACTGTGGGCTAGGTTAGGTGGTTAAAATAAATTGTTTGCGTGCACTTTTTATAAGTTGAGTTTTCACTACTTCATTGATTCAATACATTGGCATACTTTACTTCCCATGAGAATCACTGGAAACTCTTTCTTTCTGCTCACCATTATCACATAAATTTTCATTAATGCTTAACACTTCCCTGCTTAAATAAACATATTACTTGTATTATTTAACAAAGGTACCGAAAAAGGAACCCAATTATAAGCATTTTTGTAGTCCGTCCAAGAAATCATATGTTTATATTTTCTTCAGGACTCAGATCAAACAACACAGTATTTGAAACAACTTTTTGATTCCAACAAACATCCAAACTTCAATAGAGATGATGGTTGGCAATTCCCACCTGCTTGGAACCCGATCATTAGCACAACTAAGCGAGGGAAGAACACTAGCAAGACTCCAGATAACATTAGCTCTTTTTGTACATAGCAAATATTAAACGCAAATGTAACTTAAAATTTTGTGAAGGTAGTTAGTATTCATAATTTTATAGTACTGTAAAATGACAAATAACACCTCAGTCTTCCCGTGACCATGATAACTGAAAAGTTTTCGAAACGTCGGGCTTTAAAAATAATGTAATAACACGCGATTAAAATATCCGAAAATCAAGAAGTTGTTTCAATTATAATGTGCAATCGTGAAAATATTAGAAAATACAACACAGTATTTGTTATACAATGATTTAAGTTTTTTTTTCTCTCAATGAAACCGCAAGATAATTTAAAAACCTTATTTCACGGCTTATAACGCATTTGTCTAAAAGTCAAAAAAAAAAAAAAAGTCAAAAGTCAAAAAGTTTATTTTTCAAAATTAAGTTAAAAACTAACATTTTTTGAACGTCAAATTTTTTAAATTTATCATAAGTCCGTTGCTTCGGAAGGTGTTCGTAAAGAGAAGAAGCAACAAAGAAACTCTTTACATTCACATTTTTTCATTTTTTCAAAACATGGTTTGTACAATTTCAGTTTATTAACATGTTTTTACTTTATAAAAGATTTTCTATGCGACAAAACCAAACGCTAGTTTGACATAATAAAAATAAATTGTCCATCACAAAAAACCAATCACATAACGTGAGAAGAAAAATCCTCACCAGACAATTATTCCTAGGAATAACGAGGGAAGATTTATAGCTTTACGGACACGGTCAAGTGCGCGTTGGGTCCTTGTCGTTTAAAAAATCTTGAACACTGTAGTAAGATTTCTTTAAAAGCATGGCTTTTATTGCCTTTTTAAAAGATGCCACAGGCAATTCCAATATGTCAGAAGGAAGTTTGTTGAACATTTTCAGGGATAGTCCCATAAAGGAGTTACTTACTTTATTAAGTCTCCACTTCGGTACGTGAAGTTTGTCCTTATTTCGAGTGTTAATAGTATGCCTATCACTAACTTTACTAAATTGGCCTATATTCTTTTTGGCATACATTAAATTCTCAAATATGTATTGGCAAGGGACAGTTAAAATGCCAATTTCTTTAAATTTTTCGCGCAACGAATACCTCGACCTCAACATGTAAATAGATCGGATAGCTCGCTTTTGTAAGACGAAAACTTTATGAACATCAGCCGCTTTACCCCATAATAAAATACCGTACGACATAATACTATGAAAATAACTGAAATACACAATGCGAGCTGTTTCTATGTCTGCTATTTCTCTAATCTTACGCACGGCATACGCTGCTGAGCTCAGCCTTTTAGAAAGTGTTAGTATATGAGGTCCCCATTGCAACTTAGAATTATATCTATCTCAAAGACTTATCTATTAATATCTATCTCAAAGACTACCTCTACGGACTAATGGACCACCCCAACTCTCCACGAGTATTGTTATTTTTCAAATATCTAAGGTTTTTCTGTCATTTCGCACTCCTTATAAAAATATATTTCTTCTGAAGATTATAGTTTCATTCTTGAAAATAATTTACATTCGGGTTAATAACGCCTATTAATTACATACAAACAAATCTTTTCTCTTCATAATAAGTATTAACATGCTGACCACCACGTCAGACACCACGTGCCCGACAGTACAGTTTCCCCAGAGGCCATAGCAAATAATTGAAAAGTTGAGAATGATCACTTTTTGCACTTATAACATTTTGACAACCACATTTTGAAAAGCTCATAAATTCTCAGTCTTTTCATATTTTTTATCCCAAGTGCTATAGTAAAATGTATCAAAAAGCTGTATGTCGGCCACATTAAGATATCTAAAATAATGGAGGGTATGCAGACACATGGTGTCCGATACGGCCCCTGGGACCCGACACGATAGTGGTCACGTGGTGTCCGCCACGGCCCATGGGACTGAACATTGTTTTTAGTATGGCGTTGAACGTGTTAATATTTAATGTATGTATATATTTTCTGCTTACAGGCCTTCACGAAAGCCACTGGAATTAGAAACTGATGCAAGTATACTTCTAAGACGCCAAAAGCAGATCGACTATGGGAAAAATACAGTTGGCTACTACAATTATTTAAAAGCAATTCCAATGTGAGTACAATTATTGTGTCTTGGTAAAAAGCTGGTGTTGATTCTATAATTAGAATGTTTTGTTCATGAACACCTCATTGGGGGGATTATTACTACTAAATAAACATAAACATAACATAAACGTTCACGCCGAATATCCCCGAAGGGGTTGGCAGAGGTACTAATCCTTCTGAACATCACGTGACTTTGTCACCTAGTAAATAAAGGAAAGAAAAATTTTGACACCAGCGACAGGGGGGGTATACCCGGAGGTAGTGGGTTCGATTCTCATTGGTCTCGAAATTTTTCTTTATTGGTGTTGATTTAATTGTAAATTATTAAATTATTTTATCTGTTCTGAACTATAAATGTTATGTGATGTTCAGAATAATTAGCACTTACGAGGAAAGGAATATGATTGCCTTGCCTGCTCTTTCGTAAAAAACTCGGTTGGTTTTACCAGACAATAAAGCTCACAGCAGACTCAGTGCTTAACTTATTCAATTTAAGACAATTACCAATTTTTCCATCCATTTTTTCCGCAGAAAAAAACGTACCAAAGAAGACCCCAAAACACCAGATAAATATTCCAAATACAGTCGCCGATCCTGGGACCAGCTAATAAAGATATGGAGAAAGAAATTACACAAGTACGATCCCAATGCAACCCCATTAGATTCAGATGACAACGAAAGCGTTGAATGACATGGGACAGTGAATAGGATAGGAAATAAATAGGTTTATACTAAAAAGATAATCACAACCAAAACATTGACCCTTTAGAATATTTGTTTAATGTCTATTTTTAATACATTTAAGAATAACTTCAATTATGTATACTTGATAGGCCTAATTGAACATAACATTAGGATTAAGAGGACTTATTAATGATAATTTTGTGTGTTTATAGTATTATATGTGATTCCTTAGAAATACGTCTTTTATTTAAATACTTGGTAATACACAGTGAAAGAGTTTGCCTTTGAATTTGGAGACTCAGTTAAAAGTTCCGTAAAACGAGCATATATCTGGAAGATTTTAAGCATGGATTTTATGATCCTATATGCTAGTTTAAAGACGGCTCTTGTTGGATCTCAGCTAAAGATGCTCTGCTCAGCAGTGTAGTATTGTATTGTCAAGCTAGAACAACATTGAATAAGGATTAAAATTGTGTAAAGATTCTACAAAATTTAAGGTACAGTAGAACCCGTTTAATACATGAAACATATTTTCATACATTTCTTAACGCTTAATACGATCGTCTTCCCGTTTAATACGCCCCTGGCCGATACTTATTTCTTGACTTGTCGCGCGTAAGCTTTGATTGTTTTGTAGTAGTGCATATTTGTTTGTTACAATATGACTACAATTAAGCAAAAGCCATTGTCACTTAAAAAAAATTATGAAATATTGAAAGTTTTCGATAAAAAGTCACAAAAACTCAGCTGCTGAGCTTCACTTACCTGTTTTTACGTTACGTACCATTTTAAACAATAGAGAAGGAGTTAAAGAAAGATTCAGATTATGAGGTGAGCAAAGTAAAAAGCAAATGGTAGGTTTGATAAATTAGAAAAAGTTTTGGTGGAATGGCTTCATCAAGCACGAGCTTTAAAACTGTCCATAAGTGGCCCCATAATATGCGAGAAAGCATCTAAGGCATTATCACTTAGATTTAAATCGCTATGTTGCTTCGTTGAAATGAAGACGCACTGCAAAAGTTTTGTTATGTTGAAATTCTTTAATTGCTAATGCATTAAAATCTTTCTGTCGAACCAAAAGAAGTGATTATTTTAAATAATGTATTGAATGTAAAAAATGTAGTACGTTCGTTTTATTTTCCCTATCCCGCATAATACGATTTCTCGCTTAAGACGCGTTTTTGGTAAGGTCCCTGGGAAATCGTCTTAAGCGGGTTTTTGCCTGCACCCTGCCATGAAATATAGACACAACATAGTTCGCTGAATAAATATACTCCAATATTCGGTTCCAGTAGAAACAGACAGGACAAAAACCGGGTTTGGTGTGTGTATACGTACTTAGGCTGTGTAGTGTCTGCTTAGAATACGAGGGCGGTCCCAAAAGTACCCGACCTGACAAAGAAAACAATAAAAATATTGGAAAAATATTTATTATTTTTCAACATAGTCTCCTTTTAGCTCGATACACTTTTCCCAACGATGTTCTATGGCTTCAATACCCTCTTTATAGTAGGAACCGTCAAGCTCTTCAAAATAGCTATTAACCGCACTCTCTACTTCTTCATTGTTGGCAAATCTTTTACCGCCGAGCCATTTTTTTAAATTTGGAAACAGAAAATAATCCGAGGGAGCTAGATCTGGCGAATAGGGAGCATGAGGAAGCAATTCGAACTTCAGTTCGTTGATTTTAGCCATCGCAATGACGCACGTGTGGACTGGTGCGTTGTCGTGTTGAAACAACACTTTTTTTTTCTGGAGATGGGGCCGTTTTTCCATTATTTCTTCGCTCAAACGCTGCAATAAGGCTGCATAATATTCACCGTTGATTGTCTTTCCTTTTTCGAGGTAATCAATAAATATTATCCCATGTGAATCCCAAAAAACGGAGGCCATAACCTTTCCAGCTGACTGAATGGTCTTTGCCTTCTTTGGAGCCGGCTCACCCTTCTCAGTCCACTGCTTTGACTGCTCCTTGGTCTCAGGTGTAAAATGGTGGACCCATGTTTCGTCCATGGTAATGAATCGACGCAAAAATTCGGCTTTATTGTTGCGAAACATTGCCAAACACTCGATGGAAACATCCTCACGGCGCTGTTTGTGCTCCACTGTGAGCAAACGCGGCACCCACCTTGCGCACAATTTTCTCATGTCCAAATTTTCAGTTAAAATGCGATGCACAGCACTTTTTGAAATGTTTACCATGTCTGCTATCTCACGCACTTTTACGAGGGCTGCTATTTATGTATCCGGAACTGGCCACTTACAGAACAATAATTTAAAAAGTAATTACATCATTTAAAAATAGAACTCTTTAGCTTTAGAATACATTTATTTTTATGTGACTGTCAATTGTTTTCACATCGTAGCGTCATTTTGAAAATTGCGTGTCTTCACCACCATGGATTTAACTCGTGAACATTTTCGTGCCATGATTTTTTACGATTTTCGGCGTGGTCTAACTCAAAAACAGTGCATCGATCAGCTTACTTCGACTTTTGGGGATGAAGCACCCTCAAAGACCACTGTGTATCACTGGTTTAGCGAGTTTAATCGTGGACGATCTAAGCTTACTGATGAAATTAAAGAAGGTCGCCCTAAAACGGTCGTTGTACCTCAAAACATCGATGCTGTCCGGGAACTAATAACTCAAGATCGTCATGTTACATATCGTGAGATAGAGGCATCTCTGGGCATTAGTATGACGAGCATACATAAGATACTTCATGAACATTTAGCTGTAAAAAAAATTTGCTCCCGTTGGATTCCGCACAACTTGAGTATTGATCAAAAACAGGCTCGTGTCGATTGGTGCAAAGAAATGTTAAAAAAATACAACCGTGGTGCGTCAAAAGCTGTTTATAATATCTACACAGGTGACGAATCTTGGATCTACGCTTACGACCCCGAAACTAAGCAGCAGTCCACGGTGTGGGTGTTCCAAGATGAGCCGAACCCAACAAAAGTTATTCGTGCAAAAAGCACATTGAAGCAAATGGTCGCTTGTTTTTTTGGTATAAATGGCCATGTAGCTACAGTGCCTTTAGAGAATCGTAAAACTGTTAATTCGGAGTGGTATACGACCATTTGTTTGCCGGAAGTCTTTGAACAAATAAGAAAGACTAACCGACAACGTAGAATCATTCTGCATCACGACAATGCTAGCTGTCACAGGTCGGCCGTCACAACTCAGTTTTTAGAAGCTCAAAAGATCGAATTGACAGGTCATCCGCCGTACAGCCCTGATTTGGCACCCAATGATTTTTATTTATTTCCAAATGTGAAGAAAAAATTACGTGGTCAACGTTTTTCGAGCCGCGAAGAGGCAGTCGATGCGTTCAAAATGCTCGTTTTGGAGATACCTCAGTCTGAGTGGAAAAAGTGCTATGAAAATTGGTTTCAACGCATGCAAAAGTGTATAGATCTGAGCGGCGAATATTTTGAGAAGCAATAAAACCATATTAATTGATATATGTTTGTTTCTTTTTTTTATTCCGGATACATAAATAGCAGCCCTCGTAGTCGACGGTCATCCAATACCATTTTGTGGATTTTCTTCACATTTTCTGGCGTAGTGACCTCACTTGGTCGACCGCTGCGGTGTTCATCTTGACAGCTCGTACGACCTCACTTAAACTCAGCTACCCAATATTTAACTGTTGTAAACGAAGGAGCAGACTCCCCCAGAATAGAATCCAACTCGGCTTTGATATCGGTTGGACTTAGCCCTTTCAGATGGAAGTATTGTATCACATAACGATGCCCAATTTTTTCCATGGTTAAAAATTCACTGAGATCGTTCACTTTGGAGGGCTACTAAAAAAATATTATTTGACGTAACGTTATTAAATTTTTAAATCAAGTTGTTAAAAGATGGTACTATCGAACGCGGTAATTGATTTTTTTTAACTACCCGTATTTATATGTCAGGTCGGGTACTTTTGGGACTACCCTCGTAGTATAACCCAATTTCTTCCCGTGGGTTTTCGTAAGAGGCGGCTACTGACTGGGGCTTTTTTAGTGATTGATCGGCGAAGTAATTCGAGACCCATCACCAACAACGTTTAATTTACAATCTTTTCCCATCTCTACTTCAAAAAGCTTCTGATCCCTTCTATTTAAGTCGTGAGTACATGTATGTACATAAGCCACACTAGTGGAAGGATATGGGTTAAAAAGCTCATGGATCACCCGCGAAGAAACTCTAGGTGTTAGTGGGTGGAAAAGGTGAGGGTGCGGCCGGGACTCCTGCCGCGAACAGTTGGTCTATTTGCTACGGACAATACAAAAAACTGGCAAAGTGCGAGTCAGACTCACACACGAAGGGTTCCGTACTATCATCTATAATAGAAAATAACGTTTTTGTATGCGAGCCCCCCCTTTTATATTTACTTTATTGTTATTGATTAGCCCCAGGGTTGGGTAATGGTGTAAAAGTGTTATTTTTTCGCAAGTATTGGTTGCTGCTGGATCTGTGGCCTGTGCGGCTTCACCATGACTTAATGTGTGCCGGGCAGCTGGGGGCCCGGCCTGGCGGGTCAAAGGAAGTGTACCATAGCAAAATCGAATAGAGTTAATAAAGTGTTTATTGGGTTTGAGACCTTCAGCAAACCATTTGTATGTAATACTAACAGTATGATAATTGATATGTTTGTTTACTAAGGCAATTTTAAAATAAACTATGTAGGGGATAGGGTCAAACTTCTTAGCAAAAGAAGTATACCTTGGACTATTAGATATTTCGTACTAAGTCAAACCTAAACTACAGAAACGAGGTCTTATGTCACGCAGACGAAGTCACACGGGTCAACTAGTTTAATATAAAATAAATTTTGAACATGTTATTTTATTTGTGAATTGTTTTTCTTCCGATAATAATCTCTAACAAACTCTTAACTAACAATCTCCTTTTTATCTCACAAATAGTCAAGCATGATCATTAACAACTAGATAATATTTTGTCTTTGCCAGTAACTTGCTTCTTTATGTCTTCACTCTAAGGCCTGTGAAGTTATTGAGGCCAAAAAGCTACTAACTTCTCTAACCTTCTCTATCTTTAGAGGGTATCACACAACTTTATACAAAGAGTATGGCAGTCAATAAACTTGTAGTGTGATGAGCTAATTTGTATTAACACACTAAACATTTAGTTGCTATAAGTAGTTCAACTCACGAACGCGCCCCACTCTCTCTTCTAATCCTTTCTATTAGAAGTGTGTGAAGTAAAGGCTTATGTGCTAGTGTTTTCATGGTTAATTTATTTATCTATTCGGACATACACACACAAACAAATATTGGAAAAGCATAAGATTCACACTGAGAAACTTGCTCTTACGTAAAAAGTGGTGCGTGGCTTCAACTACATATACCAGTGCTACCTTACATACATATACTTACGGCTGTAAATCCCTAGAAGCGGTAGCCAGAGCTAAGGAATTAGAAATTCCTCAGCCACTTTTGGAAGTTGCGTGGAGAAAAGATGCTAAAATAAAGGTTGTTGGTGATGGGTCTCCAACCGCATCGCCCAAAAATCCCTTAAAAAGCCCGAATACCGTTAGTCGCCTCTTACGTACATCCACCGGAAGAAATGGGGAAGTCCTATTCTAAACCGACACTACACAGCAATACCTGCTACCTTACTCTTAGTAAAAAGTCGTGTAATACCCCCTAGCTAGATCTATTCGGGGAATGCTCCGCAGTTACACCACGCTGTTCACCCAGTGTAACTGCGGAGCATTTTTTTTCTCCGTAGTTACACCAACGTCTTTTTGACATGAATTTAACAGCTCTACAGATAATATATATGATCATAGACGAAACATGTCGTGGACTCAATACCGTATTTGGACTTGCGAAATTTTCGCGTGTTCAAAATCATCAAGAGGTAAAAACACTTAGATTATTTTTGCAAAATGTTGCTCATTTTAAACAAAATTCTTATTACTCGGCGAGTACTAGGAGTTCATAGGTTCATTAGAAATATCTCTAATGCAGGATTGATTTTGTATGCATATCTCAGATTTTCAATATTCATTGGACTGAGACACAAATTAACATAATAAGTAGTTTATTTATTTACTTTATTAACCATCTGCACTTACTTTATTTGTTTACACTAGTTAACAGTGATTCTTATTTCTCATTTGAAAACAATGGTTAAAGATAAAATACGCAGATTCATATAACAATGTCACTGTTACCAATATATATAAAAAAAATAACAAAATAGAACCGACTTCACATTTAGTTGACATTAACTTCATTTTTCACACAAAATTCGGAATTCGGTTCGTCTACGTAATGTTTATATTGCATAATGACCGCACTTTCAATCCTATTAAAATAAATGACATCACTCTGGAAGCACATACAAGACAACAAAAATATTTTTTTGGAATTGATTTAACATTGACGGAGTAATAACGTAACATATATATAAAAAAAACGACATTTATACAAAAAAAATAATACGAACTGAGTATTTCTTTCTTAAACTCGGTAGAAAATATTCCTTAGAAAGCAATGTAACTAAATCAAAATAGCTTTTGTTTTTGACCTCCAAAAATGTATAAAATTAAAATTATCGTCACATTTACCGACGTTTTAAAAAAAATAAACTTGGTATTAAGTCACGGATGTTTTTACTAAAGATTTTTTGAACGCCCAAATCAACGTAAATTTTCCAATTTTCGGATGATCAGGTGATTCAAGCCCGTAATATCTTTCCAAACTGGGTTAAATCTTACAAATTAAATTTGTGAGTTTACCCCCCGTAAACTCACAATTTTAATACTCCGTACTTGAAGCCAAGCGCTTAACCGCGAGACCACGGAGGCAGGCATATGACTTTAATGATATTTCTAATAAACCTATGAACTCCTAGTACTTGCCGAGTAATAAGGATTTTGTTTAAAATGAGCAACATTTTGCAAAAATAATCTAAGTATTTTTACCTCTTGATGATTTTGAACACGCGAAAATTTCGCAAGTCCAAATACGGTATTGAGTCCACGACATGTTTCGTCTATGATCATATATATTATCTGTAGAGCTGTTAAATTCATGTCAAAAAGACGTTGGTGTAACTACGAAGAAAAAAAATGCTCCGCAGTTACACTGGGTGAACAGCGTGGTGTAACTGCGGAGCATTCCCCATCTATTCACTAGTAACGGCGAAAATGGTCTTCCTTTTCGGATTCATACAGGACTCGATAGTTGGAAATAAAAAACATATGTTTGTTCGCTAGGTACTTTATTAAACTGACTGATATGACTCATAAATTTGGCTAAGAAAAGGTTATATTCTTAAAAGCCTGACTTCACAATATTGGTTATATGAAAATGATTACTATTATCCAATAATATATGAAGACATTCTTTAATCAATTTTAAATAAAACCTTTAAAAATATGGAGTTTAACGTGATATAAACAGTTCATATTCTGAGATTCATCTGTTACCCAATAAAATGGCTGCCAATAAATATATGACTTATACATAAAACTAAGACAATTATCCTTATCGTTAATGGCAGTGATAAAACACACTCATTACCACACTAAAGTAAAATTTCAGTATCTTTATGAGATTTATAATTTACCAAAATGAGATTCAATAATAAAAAGACTTCACCGATGTAAAAGTTAAAGCCAAGAAACCAATTATAAATAGCATTATAAATAAAATAGAGCGAATGTACTGGAATGACTAACACAATGCCCTAGTGAATTCATCATACTTGATTTAAGAATTACATTCACTAATTTACATCTAACCATAAACCTATTATAGTAATTCTAATTATAAATTTATGATTCACTGCGGTTTCATATCGGCGATACTGATAAAGTGATTTCGGAGATTTTACATATATCTATGAAAATACATTATTCTTTTAGTTTACTTGCTTTCAATTCCAAAAACGTTTTACGATTGAGCAGTTCTTGATGAAATGTATTTTAAAATAAAACATATGGGATATCCATAGTTCAATGAAGGATTTTTAGTTAAATAGTAGTCAGTCATCCGAAAATAGATAACTCGATAAAATGATGCGTTTATTAGCGATAATACTTTGGACTTATTTGCAATATTAAATATTATGTTTCTTAACCCAGAATACCTATTTTCGGAAATATGACAAGAACCCATATATAATATACAAAAACTCTCTTGTGCGTTAACTCTATTTTTTCTTTACCAGCCATTATCGACTGGCAATTCATATATATCTTTCTTTGAATATAATCTATAACATTCACTACAAACCAATATATACTAAATATCATTTCATCAAGACCTGGCTTCAAAAAACGAGTGAGATTCATCAACATCATTTGGGATGAAAAGAAGCTGTTTAAAGTGTAGATTTACAATGATTCTAGGATTAATACATAATAAGGGTAACTTTAATACGGAACATACAATAAATTCCATTAATCATAGCCCAGTAGTCTGAACGCAACGTATTCACACGCGAGCGCATTTCACATCACTAGTGTCCGTTTAAGAGTACACTTGCACTACACTATCTGCATAGAACAGAGTAAAGTCTGTAGAAAATGTTTGAGCGAGCGTCATACTATATAGGGTCGCCTGCCCAACGACGCGCAAAGCCACTCTTGTCGCATCCGCTTTCACAAATAACACACGATACACATTCATCTAACAAATCGAGATTTGTATGCTAATAACCCAAGGAACAACGCAAGCAGACAACACATTCGTAAAGTATGTACAATCAATAAATTAACGTCAATAAATAAAATGTCTTTGGAACGGATTACATTCTAGGTACTCGAGTACGCAGGTCGACCGAATGTTCCGCTCTCATGTTCGTTTCGATTATATTCACAGACGAAATGTATTACGATTCGAGATATTTTTTTCTATTTTTAGTTCGTGACTAAATTTCATTTTGATATCTTTTCGGTTGAAATGTAAGTAAAATACACATAAGATAGTTGACTATTTTTGATCGACTAATTGAAGGTTTACCCCAATTACTTTGTGAAGAAACTTTTAACACTTAGTCAGTGAATATAATTAACGACAACGTCAAGCAATTGAAATAAAAAAATACTTAAATTACAACAATACAAACTTAAATCTAATCATATAAAAAAGTAAAAAAAAATTGCCGAAACACTGGCAGTTCTCACTCAGTTCGATATCGAACTAGAATAATCAAGATTCTGTCAAATTACATTTTTGACAATCACATTTCTATACCAAAAACGAAATTATAAACTAGAATCCGAAATACAAGACATGGCAGAAGATATTATAAGACCAAACTGTGCTATTTCTTTGTTGCGCACAAAATTTCTCTAAATAATCATATCGCTACTTTGTTCAACTTAAATGTACTTGAGATTCATAATTTATTCAGGTCACTCAACAGAATATTCTTGCTTAGAATCTTGTATTTTAGGTCCATTTATGTTGCATTGTCATTTATATTTGTCTTTTCTCCTTAAATTATACACACATCCAAAATAAGGATACAACAAATAAAAACCAAAGTAATTAACATAATTTTCTTGTATAACCTCAACCATAAAAATACCATAAACTTGCTTTTCCTTTGTAATATAGATCACTAGTATCTGACTAGTGTAAACCGATTTGTAAATTGTCTTAATTCTGTGTAAAACAGGGAGATTTGTCAATATATTAAAAAATAGGATTAAAAAACACCAAACATCAAAAATAAGAACATCCATCTCAATTCAATCTGGCATTTCTATGATTGAGTTATCCTGTGTATTTATGTTAGTTATGGTGTGTTTACCCGCACATGCACTTAGACACTATCAACTATATCTATCTCGCTCACACCATTTGAGTCAAAACTTCATACTAGGAGTATATACTATAGTAAGTGGTGTGTACCACTTGACTCCTCACTTCATTACCAGCTGCGCATAGTATGGTAAATGGTGTAGCCATATCTCTCCTTACTTCCATACTAGAAGTTTATAGTAAGCGGTGTCTTACCACTTAACTGCTAACTTGGTTACCAGGAGCTCATAGTATAGTAAGTGGTGTAGCCATATCTTTCCTTACTTCTGTACTATAAGTTTGTAGTAAGCAGTATCATATCTCTCTCCTAAATAAGTTACTAGGAGCACATAGCATGGTAAGCAGTGTTTCACCACTTAAATCAAAACTTAGTTACCATGACCGCATATTAAGGTAAGTGTTGTCTTACCACATCTCTCCAAACTTAGCTACCAGGAGAGCATAGCGTATGAAGTGGTGTGACGTAGGTGCGAGCGAGACAGGTATATCAGGTAGTGTGTGTTAGAGCAGTGCGGCTATATCCAGCGGGCGCGGCAAGGCGAGGTCGCGACGGTCGCGCGGCGCTCACGGCACCAGGTCGGGCAGGCGCCCGCGGCCCTAGGGACGCCCTACGCTCTCTGCTTGCACCACCTGAAATAATAAAAGTACATACATATAATATAAAATAGCTTTATTTGTTCAACCAGAGCATTTAGACAAGTTGCAAAATGCAAGTTAGATATATACACGGCTATAAATCCCAAGAAGGGGTAACCATAGCTTCAGAGCTAGAAACTCCTTAGCCATATTTCGAAGTTGATAGGGGAGAAGATGGTAGAAATAAAGTATCGTTGGTGATGGGCTCCTCTTACGACACCCGTGGGTAGACAGACGTTATAAGCCGCTACTACACGGCAAAAAGTGTGTTGATAATAGATTTTTAACAGTCGAAATATAAGTTAAGCTTAAGGTTTAATCTTCTCTTAGTCCGGTATCGGTAGATGTATAGCGTTTAGAGATAATAATTCTCTTATTTCAGGAAGAATTGTGTCGCAAGTAGCCGCGAATACAACTATTGTATCTTGCGACAAAATGAAAAGCGTGGGAGCACAAGAAACATTATTTTATGTTACGAGGTATGAGAAAAAGTATGATTCGTAAACAGTTCTAGTGAACATGAAATATGTAATTGGATGAAGATAAAAACGGGATTGTTAAGTTGGATTAGGTACACTGGAGGTCCCCCACACGGTGCAGCCTTGTCGTGGCGTGGGGGCTCAGTAGCCCCGGACTAGCCACCCGGGGTGAAGCTAATGCACCGAGGTGGCGTCGCTCCCAGTATCCCTCTCATTAGGAGAGGGGACAGGGGAAGCGACGCAAATCGTAACCCTAGCAACAGTTGTAGCCGCTGTTGCTGGGACCGAGGGCCTTGCCGTCACTGGCAGGTCGCGAGGAGTCAACCTCTATAAAAAATCGGAGGAGAAAACCTCGTTAAAAATCATGGGGTGGGTTGCTCCCGTTTTCCTTTCGAGGTGTAGAGAGGGAACGGGAGCAAGAGGGGAACTCGTAACCCTGGCAGTGTTGCACTACCAGGGCCGAGGGTCTTGCCGAGGTGTAGGCTTGACCGCGAGGAGTAAACCTCTATAAAAAATCGGAAGAGGAGTAAACCTTCCGCAAAAATCCGAGGACAAAACCTCGTTAAAAAATCCGTGAGGTGGTGGGCTGCGACCGGCGGGTTGCAGTCTGCTACTCCGCAAGGAGAACCTCGAGGGGGCGGGCGTTTGGAACTTGTGGCTTAAACGTCTGCGGTGCTGAGGAAGCACAGAGGGGAGTGGGGGACTTCATGTCCCCCGAGATGGACGCCGAGAGGCGTGGTGCGCGGGATTGGAGGTAGACTGCCACGGGCGTTCCCACCAATCCCGCATCAAAGCACCGAAGATGGCCACCGTGGGGTTTTAGTCGGTAAGAGTCCGACATACCTTCGTCACCCCGCCGGGTGACGTCGGATCCATGAGGATTTCCCCACGAAAAAAAAAAAAAAAAAAAAAAGGTACACTGGAGGTCAAATTAAAATCAAATAAAGACAGTGCTAGAAGTAATCGGGCAAAATAAAAGAGCATGTATGAAATTGTTGATAAATGTAAAGAATCGTGAAGATCGTGCAACGTAACGATCGACCGCCTCTGCGCAGATGAGGAATTTATGGCATAAGTATTATGTTGCTGGACATCAATCTAACAAGATTATTACATGATTACAAATATTAATAAGTGACTTCGCTTAATTCCGCTAAATACCTGTAGTCGTCATGCGGCATGCAGTGTGCACCGCTCGCCCTCCCACTTTTGAGAAATCGAATTATTATTATTTGTGTATTAAAGAGTTTATTATTCTATTACTTATGCGTCTATATATGTATATTATAAAACACTTACTTTTCGTTCCTTATAGTACAGCTCCTCGCTCTCCTTATCACATAGTAGAAGCACGACGGCTCCAAACAAGAAAATGGCGGCGCCCCAGCCGACGCCGTACGCCCAGCCGAACTCCCATACTGATCTGTTGCCTGCGTTATATGTATGTTGGTGTTTAAACGAAATTTTCAGTTAAATGAGAAACTTTTAATTGAATGTTACATATTACTCTGGAATGATGTTATTTGACTAGAAAGTTGCATCATGTCAATCATAGTTGAACATCTAGTTTTCAGCCACTTTAAGCAGTAGAAAGAGAAAAACATTTTGTAAATTGGACTTGGAATGGTATCTAAGCTAAATATATTTAAATGTCTTAATCTTAAATAAAAGTAAATTTAAGTTGGTTAATGTAAACAGTCAATTGATTTGAATCGTTAATCTACAATCATAATATTTTTTAAGCTATTTAGAGGTTTTGGTTTTGTTTAATAATTTTATTTGCCGGATCGTACTTAGTTTTAATATGCTGTTTATGTAATTAATCTCAAGTGTGTGCATTATTTGGATGACAGTCTAGTGCCGTACCTTATTCGCCTGTTTTGTGTTATTTCTATTATTTTTACCTGCTTAATACATAAAATAAAATAAATTATAAAGCAATGTTTTTCTGTTATTTATTTATTAGACAAAGAATGTCATTTTCAAATAAGTTTTCAAAATATTAACACCGATTAAAAGTGTACTGTACTGTACATTGTAATTTTAATTCCTTTCTATAAAGGGAATTGAAAAAGTTTGATATTCATTAGATCAATGATTTTGATAATAATGCCGGATAAATATTAAGTTTTACTTATAATCGAATATTTATTTAAAAAATAAAAATGTGACAAATAATACAATTGTTTCACATACCTACCCACATACTACTGATGAATTATGTACTGTTCAATATATACGTTACTCACATACTTAAAAATAATTCACTAATACTGCATAAAAGTAACTTACCGAGATTCAACTCTGCAGCGAAACAGACTGGGTAGATGACTAGCGCTATTAAAATACACATCACTGAAAACACAAAAATTGCATGATTTAGATTATTGATGAAGCATGACGTTTACAGGGTTAGTGATGGGTTAATATTTTTGATCGAGTTCAAGATAAATTATATTATATCTAAATAAATATTTTCTTCATAAAAAAATATGGTAACGATGGTCTCAGATAACATGCTCTTCTCGAGGGACGTGACACTTGTACGTGCATACATTGTGCGTGCATATATAGAGGAGTTTTTTCTTTCTTTAATATACTGGGAGCACCACCTTGAGTCGCATGACATAAGAAATATGACATAACCTTTAATTACATAATGATATTATTGCATATAAGTTCTTCGGCATAATTTCTTATGTGTTTTTTGGTTATATAATATAATATGCCATCATCCACGTTTAAATTTAATAAAATATTGCTTAGGCGAACTAGATGAATGACATACATATGTTTACTCAGGCTATAAATTCCAGCATTGCAAAGGGCAATTTCTTAGTATTAATTTATTGATATTATATACAATCAAACCACTAGATATCATTACAAGGTCAATAAATAGAGTATAAATAAAGTTATACGTACATGCAAGCGCCATAGCGAGCACGGCGAACCGGTAGTAGCGGAACTTGGTGCGGTGGTCGGCGGCGCGCAGCCCCAGCGCCGTGAGCAGCGCGCCGCACACGTCGAGAAACAACGTGGCCACGCATAGACCTGCCGCCGCTCTAGGGAAGGAAACCAAGAAAAAATGCTTATTTGCTGCCGACTCGAAATTAATAATATACAAAATATAAGTGATTTAAGTCTCGAAATCAAATGAACATCCGATTCAGCATTTTAGTTTGAATGCTATACCCTATCATTGATTTCCACTTATTGGTATTATAAGTAGTACAGGGGCCGATATAAGAATGAATAAATCCACAAAGCACGTGTTAACTTGGTGCCCCAGCGCCGTGAGCAGCGCGCCGCGCACGTCCAGGAATAATGTTGCCACGCATTGACCTGCCACCGCTCTATAGAGGAAATAGAGAAGGTAGGATGTTTATTTGCTGCCGTCTCGAAACCAGTAATACGCAAATTATAAATAACTCACAAAAATATGATTTTAAAATCCCCCTTGCATCAGAATAAAATGACCCAGTCTTTTGATGAGTGCTATCCCACAACACTGATTTTTAATCAGTACTGTATCTACGAAAAATGATGGATACATAATAACTCTTTACACAAGACGCGTTAGTCTACCCTGGATGGGTAAATTTTGCCATAGTCCACCACGCCGGCCGAGTGCGGGTTGGTAGATTCTACTCTAATTCTACCCCAGATGATATAAACATTAATAGGTCCACAAAGCACGTGTTAACTTGGTGCCCAGCGCCGTGAGCAGCGCGCCGCGCACGCCCAGGAATAATGTCGCCACCCATAGACCTGCCGCCGCCGCTATATAGAGGAAATAGAAGAGGAAAGATGTTTATTTGCTGCCGTCTCGAAACCAATAATCCTATTAATATTATAAATGTGAAAGTTTAGATGTTTGTGTGTTTGAGGCAAAAAGGCTCCTCAAAGACATAATGTTAGATAATGAATGACCCATATTATAACATAGAATACTTTTTATCCCGGCAAAATTTGACCAATAAAATATTCACGCCTGATTGAAATCAGAGTACCGGAAAAAACGTCTTAAGCTTTGTCATATTCAAATTTCACAGTAAGAAGTCTGTCAGGTCAGCTAGTACAAAATATAATTCACAATATTATTTTTTTGAGTACAAGTGTTTTAAGAATCGAAATCAAATGAACATTCGATTCAGCAATTTGTTTGAATGCTATGCCCTATCATTGATTTCCAATTATTAGTCTATCTAAGTGAAATCTTGGATACATACGAGTATATGTTACACAAGACGCGTTAGCCTACCACGGATGAATTGATTTGGCCGTCGACGACGCTGGCCTAATGGCAGACTATACCGTAATAATACCGGGGCCGATATAAACATGAATAGATCCACAAAACACTTGTTAACTTGGTACACCAGCGTCGTGAGCAATGCGCCGCACACGTCTAGGAATAATGTCGCCACGCATAGACAGACCTGCTGCCGCTCTTAGGGGAGTGAGAGGTCGTATTGGTCGGAGACGCATAGTTATAAGGATTAGATAAAGTTCACAAAAAATCAACTAACAATACACAATATTGAAACAGGCTAGTACATACATACATCCATATACTCACGGCCATAAATCCCTAAAAGCCACACTCAAACACATTTGGGAGTTGATAGGAGAGAAGATGGTAGAAATAAAGAATCGTCGGTGATGGGTCTCCAACCGCATCGCCCAAAACCACTTAAAAATCCCCATAGCCTTAGTCGCCTCTTACGACACCCGTGGATAGAAAGTGGTAGCGACATTCTAAGCCGGCACTACACGGCAACATGAAACATGCTTGTGCCAGTAAGAAATGAGCTGTACGAGCTATTTATACCATCACAGATCATACAGTATGAGGAGTCGAAACCTACCCTGGATCCGTTACTCCAATACTACCAAGGATTAGAGGATATATATTGTGATTTATTAACGGTTATGCGTGAAAGATGACGTAGTGTGCAAGATAGAAAAAGGAATGTTAAGGTGGTTTGGGCACATAGAGAGGATGGATAAGACTAAAGAGGCGAAAGACATATTATGAGCCAATGTGGATGGTGTTGTTATTGTTAGTAGACGACGGCCGCGCAAGACGTTCGATTACCAAATTGGAAACGTTCTTGCAAAGGTGAACGTCCGAAGTGAAAAGAATAAAAGAGCATGTATGGGAAGTATAATTAATGTAAAAAAAGCATAAGAGATTTGTCAGGATCGTGCAAAGTGGCGATCGATAGTCTCAGCCTATCCCAAGGGGAATAATGGGCGTGAGTATAAGTAAGTTGAAATAGTGTTTCTACTTCACACTCCTTCAAAAAGTAGAAATAAATAAGACGATAGCACAAAATGATTGTAGCTTCCCATTTACATTTACAATCATTACTGGAGAAGGCTTTTAGTAACCTAATTATAGGAGTACCTTATTACATGAAACAATACAAAGGAGCGAACTCAATATCAGTTCCAACCTTGCGCAGTTGCTGTCGTAATAATTGTTGGGTTTAATAAAGGGATCAATTTATTTAAAGGCCTAGCATTCACACTGTAAAAGCTTCTTGGAAAAATAAGTGTAATAGGTTGCAAACTGCTGATTGATTAAGCAAATTACCTCTTTACATGTACTTCTTACACAAAGGTGGCTTTCAACTGACACACTAACACTAGAATTTTCAGGGCACCTAACTCAAATCACTCAAAATATCCCACAAATAACAGTTACAAACCGTACTGACAAACACTTACTTAATATAAGTGGCGGGTCTAGCGGCATAGCACCCCGGTTGCGCGACTATATCGAAGGGCAAGGGCGTCGGCGCCTCCGGGTCTATGCAGTGCATGAACAGCCCCTGCCGCCAGCCGGCGGCCATCAGCCAGTCGGCGGACGCCAGCCCTAGCACCATCAGGATTATTACCAGCAGGCCGCATATTAGCGCTATCACCTGGAAACGAATGGGTAGATGAGTGAGTTAGTATATATTCGTTGGAAGTACCTTTCTATCAACTAAAGTCGAAATCAAAATCTTTTTTTATGTTTGATATTAGCGCTATCACCTGGAAATGGGAAGACCAGTTAATGTATTGTCGTTTGGTGTATCTTTACACTAAATTCGAAATCATAATATATTGTGTTTGGAAAGTCTTATTTGTACTTGTGTATTATTCTTATAGAGGAGATTTATTTAATGAAACCGTTATAGACAGAATATTAAACGTAAACATAATGAAATATTCCTAACCAATTATCATGACATAGATTTTATATAACACATACATAGATTTCCATTGAGAACCGATTGAATGGGTTTCCGCGCCAACAGACAAATTGCGTCACCACAAGTTGTGGTCCACAACAATCAATGAAGCATAACCAAACACACATCGAATGACAACTGCACATTTATTATGTATGCGTATTCTGGAAAAACCATACTAATAAATTTAGTAAAACTCTTTGTTTCATAGTTAAAAACTACACGAACAACAATAAATGTTATGTCATTAAAAGGACTAAAAAAGGCGACTTCAGAATTTATTAATTATGTACATTATTAAAAAACGTTCAAATTTTTAGTTCTAGAGTCATATGAACACCCTTATTATGTTCACTAAGTAAAGATATAATTATGAATTAAAATATAGAATTTCAGTCTCTTTAGTTTCTGAGTTAAATTCACACCCCTTTCAATTTATGAATTACCAAGAAAGTACCAAACAGTAACAAAACTCGGACCCAAATTCCAATAAACGTTAACGAAATACCATTGTACCAACGTATAAATAAACATATTAAAAAGCCAATACAACGTTCGTTTTATAAACGTTGCCTTCGATACAAAAGCAATAACAAACAGACGTTTTCAAAATAACAAGCGCATGCATTCGATGAGACGGAAACATCGTTTAGAAATAGCATTGTTTGTTTAAATAATACAAAAAACTATAAGTTACATATCCAAAGTACAAATATGTAATAGTTTATTATTTTTAAGAACCATCGCCATGGGGAGCCAAACGCGATTGAATTGCCCCTATGTGAGAAAAGTCTAGATACGTATGTCGTTCGTTCAAAAGACTTCATTACTCTGAGTACGCCTCTGGGTAAAAACACAAGCTGCTTTCATAAATCACGACACAGTTTCAAAGGGAAATTCTTTTTAAGACCTGTTTCCCGCGGTAGGCTATAAAAGACAAAGAGTTGAAATTCCACGAAATGTCGCACAAAGAGCGGTATCCATCACACACGCAAATATTGTAGATAGGCAGACCAGTAAGCGAGAGCAAGTATTCCCGTGGAAAGAAAAGTGGGAAACAGTGAAAGGGTGTGGGGAGGGAGGAATCGTGGGGTTAATCGATCGCGTCTCGCCCCCTGGCCGTCTCCGGGGAAGCATCATCAGCTGTTAGCGGTCGTCTTAGATCGAGCCAGACGACATCATATACACTGTATATATACGTAAATATACTTTACTTATACGCCTACCCTTATAACTTCAAGAAGCAGAATTCTAAGACCTTTAAGTACTTGATACCAGTTAAGATGTTTGATTTGATATCGCCCGCCATCTCGTTAAGCTCTCCCCTTCGATGCGAGAATAATTAAAGTCCGCACGAACATTTACGAGAGAATAAAAACGAACGTGATATATTGAATGAGGAGAAAGGAATTGTTTGGCTTGTTAGCCGCGGCAGGATACAGCCGTCGCCGCGGGGTCACTAACAATCATGAAAGAGCAGTCAATTGCATGTCTATTTCCGCTTGTATCCCGAATGTTGTTCTATGGCTCGCATTTCGACTTGGCTCTATTTTCATTGAAATCGTTTACATTGCACTGCTTTCAATACATAAAAAGGATTGTACTTGCTTGGTTTTTGTGATTTGAGAATGCAGAAGTTTTTGTTTCTGGGCAAGCAATTTAAAAATAAACATGGTTGTATTTGCATACAATATAATTTGACAGTTTTGCCTTGTATCAATATTTTTAAAATCATTCTAGTGATATTACCATTGTTAACAATATTATTTAAAAAATATATATACACGTATGCACATAACATAAACCGCAGCTAACATCAAGCTCAATAATTAACTCTGGCTAACTACAAATGATACTAATGTAGTTATTGTAGTATTCTATATTGCACTATGCAACAATAAAATAGATACTATATTTAAAAAGTATTATGCTGCATGTATATTAATCGCCAACCCTGACGAACGTTTCGACCTTCATTTAACTTTATCAATCTATGTTTAAGTGTCATTATACTATATTCATGCACTTATATTTTATCTAAAATGAAATGTCTAAGTATTGGTTATTCTTATCTATATTCCGAACTTGTACCAAAACCCAAAATCGATTTATCTGAAGTCATCAGGTATTAAAGAGAAAAGAACGAAATGTGTGAAACCAGTAAAAAGAAACATGGCCAACAAGGGCGATCGCAATAAAAGGGATAGCCGAAATCCAATTCCACCGCCCATAAACAGTGCAGCAATCAACCTCGTCCCGCTATCGTATGTTTCAATGTTATCCGTGTTTCTGAGTTCAATTCCGACAAATCCTAAATCTAAATAAAGCCTGTAACATAATTGGTTTTACCACGTGTTTTATTTTAAGAGACAAATCGATCAGAATCAATAAACACAGGTTTTGGTCAAAAGTTGTTAGTTGTTGCTACTTCGAACAACTCTCAATTCGATTTCCAATAACAAATTCATCAACATTTGATTTGATGGTATTTGACAGTTAGAACTCTTAGCAAAAGCTATAAAAGGAAGCACTTCTCCAACAGCTTACTTTAAACTCAATTAAACCTACAATAGACGCATTTTGAACAACGTTAATTTTCCGTCAAAATTATTAAACCAGGTCTAAGGTAAGAAAACCTGTAAAAAATATAATTTAATATAAGTCTGTATAACTAAAACACTAAACCTATACGAAAGTAGCCAGAGCCACGGATTTAGCAATACGTCAGCCACTTTTAAAAGGGAATTGCGGAAAGGATGGGACAGTGAAGCATTGTTAGTGATCGCTCTCCATCTCCAGCCACATGGACATTATAATCGGAAAACCCTTTCTCAGATTCAAACGTCAACGCGATATCTCCTATATCAATACACGCAAGCAATTGATGATTTATGAATATTAACATTGCGTTGGGATCACATCTCTTATTGGTGGCTGTAACACCAAATCGAAATCCGTTCGTCGTTTTTGGAACTAGTTTGTACAGTATAGACAGAAGCTTTGGGGAAATTTATTATATAATTCGTCGTGACTGTGAATATAATATTAATACAAAATTATGATGTTTAAATTTATCTCCATTTAAAAAAAAAGCATTATCTTTTTTCCCAGGCAGGACTAACCTTTTTTTTTTCGAAATTTATAAAGGCTAAATGGTTTCTACTTCTAGATCAAATTGGATTTTTTGTGCAATATTGAGAAAATCGTTCAAGGTTCGAATCTTTAAAAGTGTGATTTCATAAAAATTTACACAGTTTACATTTTATCGTATGTAATACAATCTTTAGCAACTCTTCAATACTTTTTAGGGTTCTTGTACACGGTGCAAGTAGCTGCAGCAAGTAAATCAAGACGTGTGGGTTACACGCACGAATCAAATGCACAAAATTGTCAAATTAACTGCTTTGCACTTGATGCAAATTCCTGGAGCAAGTATACAAGAGCTACTTGCACAATCAGTATGCAAGACTTATTTCTACGAGTGCATGCTATTTTTTAGGTAGCTTCGTGAGTTGAATCACGCTAAAATTTTACCATTAAGTGGTAACATGTGCACGCCTCAAAGCACGCGGATGGCTCCTATTAGGAGATGATCTTGTTTTATATATGCGGAAGTACCCTAGCATCTGCCAAATACTTGCGCCCTGTACAATCACCCTAATTATCAGTGCAATGAACGCGAAAATCAAAAGTTAATATAAACTTCCTAGTCGTTAACTTTTTTTTTATTAAATATATTAATATATATTAACTATATTCGTAATATTCGTTTAATTGCTGGCCATATTCATTTGAAGACACCTCAGTCACCAGTGAAAGTTTTCAAACCTACGTACGTATCCTGTATTATTCTTAAAACGTAAAAGCAATTACATCCACCAAAACTATTGATTCTTAAACCCAAAACTCGGCGCTACATTAGAGAAAAAAAAACAAATGCACCAAACTGAACCGAAATGCAGTTTCATAAAGCGAAGGTGTCACTGGCACGAGTCCAGTAAATGGCGAGTACAAACGAGGCACCTGTGCGATTTGGTTGGCAGGCATTTCGTCGTCGGTGGCGAACTGCGGCGGCGGCGGCAGCACCGGCGGCGGGTGGGGCCCGCCCGCGCCCCCGCGCCGCTGCATGCACCCCCGCGACCGCTCACACGACACGCGACAAACTTCTCATCACACTATAACCACTCGATCACTGTTCCCGATTGTTCGACACTGTCACTCGATGCTTCTCCAATATTCTTATGGTCGTTAGGGAGTTAGACTTGACTGATTTTAGGGGATGGGTAATCTAGCTGTTGGATTTCGTTTATTGTTATTTTAGTAGGAGTACAAGAAGGAATTAACATAAGACAAAGATAACGTAGAAATCTGCTGGTTAGATTAGTAAAAAGACTATATGCTAAATATTTAAGAGTAAGTCGGTAAAAATACGAACGTTGGACATTTTTAAAATATATACTACTACTCTAAGCATCGTATTCCATAAAATTTATTCTATTCCACGTATCATATTTTAGGTTTTATAGGTAAGCATAACCCACCAGTTAATCCACGTAAAGTTTATCTTAAACTATATTGAACTGAATTGATTTCCCAAACTAACGAACAAAATATGTGCTTTGCTTATTTGCAAATAATCGTAAAAATCCAAATATCATGGTGGTAATTCATCAATGTCAATAAGACGTTCAGATTCGACATTTATAGATGAAAATCCCGAAAATATTCTCAGCGGACTGAGATACGATAAGATGATTGATGACGTCACAGAACACATGTTACAAAAAGTTAAACATCTCTATAGGAAGAAACCCCACATTAAAATCAAATTAAACCCTGTCAGCGTTAAATGTTCTACTCAGTTTCAGGCTTAAATTAATTAAGACAGCTTCGCAAGTCAGCGCCTTCATTAAATTTGAATAAATGCCACTTAGATCATGAACCGACGACGACGTCGCCACCGCCCTTTTTGGCCTAAATGATTTGATTTTATACGTACGATGCAGACATAGTTTAGTCCTTAAGATCATTTGAAGTAAGAGACTGTTTTTTTTAGAATGTATTAGAATAAGTGGTCGACGCCCAGCGCACAGTCCAAATTCATAAATCAATTTAAATCCTCCTTCAAGCTGTTGAAAGTCGGGCGATGTATGGCAGCTTCAAGAAGTTGATAGCGACAGCTCAGCTAGAGCCCGTGTATGTCAGCGATGTTTTGTGTTAAGTTTGACGTTTAATTACATTTTGTTGGTTGATGAATATTCTATTTACCTGATAATTTGGCACTCGTATAAATCTCCCAAAGAAAATAACCAGAGCTTTAGAATAAGCGACTTATCAGCCACTTTTAGAAATTGAATGGAAAAAATATAGTAAACAAAGGTGGTCGTGATGGGTCTCCAAACGCATCGCCCAATAATTACTTAAGGAGCCCAAAAACTTTACATTTCCCATTAACGCAACCACGGAGAATGGGTTACTGCTATTCCATCGTTCACTCCAAATTAGTTTGCCGACTACTGCTAACTAAAAGCGCGAATAAAAAATAGGGATATAAATATTTCGTAATCAGAACTCCGATTTTCCAAACAGAAAGGTGGGTTCGTGTATAGCTCATTAAGCTCCACTTCCGAACTGGGGCGACTAGTAAAATATCAAGAGGGAATAATTCATCAAAAAAGCTTTCATACGGCGTCAAAACATCTTCGACAAAGCTCACTTTGATGGCCTCAACGTGGTGTGAAAGGCAGCAAGCTGTTGATTGACGTTACAATACGTGTGTTAGTGGACTACTGTAGGCTAGGCAACCCCTTTTGGCCGAATATAGGTCAGGGTAGTGTAGCACAGCGCACGTGCGTTTCGGGGCCACCCCCTGCAAATGGGGGCAGTTGAAATCGGAACCACGTCACATTACTAAGCAAGAACCAAATTCCTAACTTCGTGCCGCAAGCTGAAGCATGCCAAAACTTTGGCAATATTAGTGATTCCTATACCCTCGACGACCAACTTTCTCATATACGAAACTTATAAGTAATCGATGATCCACTATCAAAATGATACGGATGTGCTTTTAGCGTTTCAGACTATTTTCTTTGCTGAGATTTAAAAAGAACTATGCTTACGTTCAACGTTTAAAACTATAACGAACAAACAAAGTTACTTTCGTTACTTCAATGTGGACATAAACCATTTTACAAACTACTTACTTTAACTTAAGTATCGTTTTTTTTTAACATCGGGCAAAGTATGGGGATTTGACTCACGGAAGAAACGGATGCACGGATTTATATGAAGATATTTACTATAACCTAGGTATATAAACCGCAACATCGTAAATGATGGGAGATCAGGTATAACAGGAAATTATATTATAGTTTTAATGATACCCTTGCTCGCATTGAACTAAAATGTAGGTAATGGGGTCAACGGGATACAATTTAAATGAATTATTTTAAGTGCCGTTGCCCAGTAGAAGAAAATACAACAATACTTCGGTGAAAAATGATATCTAAGAAATGGCGCGGCGTTTGTCTTCAACAAGGGGGTAAATTTGCTTCGATGAGACTTAAAGAAGAATAATGTTGATTAGATTCAATAAAAGCCAATCCGATTTCAACCAAAGATTTGATAATTTTAAACTGTAGCTAATAATGTAATAATATATTTTTAATTTTCATTTAAATAAAATTGAACTAATCGATGTCCGTAAATAATCCGTGACTTTTCACACATGCATCGAGTCATTAAGATACCATAGCTTTCAGAAAGAAAATGAATAATTTACATTTCATGTTTTAATTATTATATTTCCTTCTATAAATGATTGATTGCGGCCCGGAAAAACTACCTAAGATACTTTAAACATAACATAACATAACATAAACGTTCACGCCGAATATCCCCGAAGGGGTTGGCAGAGGTACTAATACTTCTGAACATCACGTGACTTTGTCACCTGGTGTTCAGAGTACCCACGTTTTGCATGGACAGTGTACTCACGTGATAGGGGGCAGGCCTATCGCCGTTTTGTACGAATACACTGTCACATGACTAAGTACAACTCAGCCATGTGGGTTTCCTCACGATGTTTTCCCTCACCGTTAACAACCATGACAAATTAACCACACATATGTCTTTAGAAAAGAAAAATTGGTGTAGGCCCGACCCAGGATTCGAACACTAGTCGTTTGCACTATAACCGAGTGTTCTACCCACTGGGCTATCACGGTTGTTATATATATATATATATATATACATATTTATACTTACGCCGTTAGTTCCCAATGGGGTAGGCAGATACTATCGATTGCCACTTTTTATGATCCCAGCAACCGCCTAGCTTCGTTTCAAATAAATAAATCTTTTCATACATGCTCTCTTATTCTTCACATTTTGGACGCCTGCCTTTTTAAGCACATTTTCTATTTGATCTAAATGTCTCCTTTGTGGTCATCTTCTATTTTATTTTTTTCCACATGACTCAATAAATCTCTTTCAACAATTTACAATCATCCATCGTGTCTATGTGCCTAAACCTTAAGCCCTCCTAAATCTTAGGCTCATTATTCCAAACATCACTCAATACACCTTCTGAAAATTTCGACTAAGCTAAAAACTTTTCGGCTATGCCCCTCAAAGAGAAGATTTAATTGATACATCCGAATCCCTTTCTAAATCCTGCTTGCAAATCCCAAATTTTATCATCAGTTTCTTTTATCGCTCTTTCAATCAATACCTTTGTATTCAATTTACCGACAATGCTGTGTAGACTGATTCCGCGATAGTTTTTACCCTCCTATTGTGACCCTTTCCTTTATAAGAAGGCACAATGACCGCCTTGCACTAGTTTTGTGGTACTTTGCCACACGACCAGCATTTTTGTAAAAGGAAGTACAAGCAAGAAGCCGCCAACCTTTTGCCAGATCTCAGCATTTCGTTCATACTAATCTTGTTATACCCTGCCGCTTTTCCTACTTTAATACTTTTCATTGCTTTCATTATTTCTTCCATACTAATCTCACTTGCTCTAAGTCAGCCATTGCTATACTCCAATGAACATGACTGCCAAGATATTGGTGTATCCTTTTTTTCAAAAAGTCCCTCAAAATAGTTCTACCATACCCATTTCACGCTTTTTACTCGCACATATATATTAATAGCATATAAAAAAACTAATAAGTATAAAGAAAAAACTCAATATAACAAACCTGTTTGCCCAGTGTTAAGAAGAGTTGCTGTAGAGCTATTGTCCCAGTATTTCTTAAACTTTAATTTTTCTAAAGATGTCCATGTGGGACACTTTTGCAATGAAATAGCTATCGGTGATTGGGATGAGCGCAGCTTTGATATGTGCTCAGCTGAAAAATATAAACTGGTCATAAATAATTTCATCATAATGTTACGTACCGGGTTCTTAATTTGATAAATACCAGTCACACTTTCGTGCAATAAGGTGTAATTATATTTATTGACCAATAACGCACTTTACACAACACAACAAACACTATCGATAATTAACTATCGATACTCGCACTAATTAACAACACTAATTTACTCCGTTATAGTAACACTGTCCACACCGTTAAGCTTATTTCCGTAATCCGTATATCACTGCACTGTCGTATTTAATTTCTTCGCTCTAGTATTTCGCTTGTTCTCGCTTTAGTTCTTCGCACTCGAATCACTCCGTAGCACGCGTCGCTCTTTATATATGCCAAATCTCAAATACGCGAATATTACAGAAAGTTCTAGTACCACATTCTCGAAAAGTCGATATTCGAGAAACATCTAGTAATTCCTTTACTTATTAGAATACTAGTAACGCCATCTGTTATCTAGTAGTGGCAAATCCTATCTCCTACTTGCGAACAGATGTCGTAACATTACCCCCTCCTTACATTAATACTCGTCCCGAGTATTATTGCTTCCATGGTACTTCGCAAGTCGATCGATGTGAACTATTTTCCAAGCCCCTCTAGGTTGGCGTTGAATTCTGTACGTTACATCGTTTATTCTAGTGACCACCTTGTACGGTCCTTCCCACCTATTTTGTAACTTAGGGGACTTCCCTTTCTGGCGAGTTGGATTGTGTAACCAGACGAGCATACCCTCTTCGAAACGCGGCGTGTTAGCTTTACGGTCATATCTGGTTTTCATCTTTTCACTAGCATGTAAACCATTTTCACGCACTAGGGAATGTACATCTTGCATTCTTTCCCTCAAATCGCTTACATATTCAGTTACACTCTGCGGCTCATCTGGTGACCCTCCTGTCAACAAATCTACAGGCAATCGTAGCTCTCTTCCGAAATTGACGTAAGCAGGTGTTTCCTTCGTGCTTTCGTGAACAGCTGACCGGTAAGACAGTAAAAATAATGGAATGTGTTTGTCCCAGTCCTTCTGATGTTTTTCAACCATCTTCGCCAACTGTCTCTCCAGTGTTTGGTTGAACCTCTCCACCATTCCATCTGACTGAGGATGATATGGCGTCGTCCTGGTTTTATGCATTCCAAGCAGTTTGCACACCTCTTGAAATACTTGTGACTCAAAATTTCTTCCCTGGTCAGAGTGTATCTCCAGGGGCACGCCAAATCGACAGATCACTTCCTCAACCAGTTTTGTAGCCACAGTTATTGCTTCTTGATTGGGTATGGCAAACACTTCAGGCCACTTAGTGAAGTAATCCATCACCACCATGAAATATTTATTTCCGGACTCTGATTGTGGAAACGGTCCAGCCACATCAACGGCAATCCTCTCCCAGGGAGCTCCCACATTGTACAACCGTAATCCCCCTCTACTCCGGGTCTGCGGACCTTTCACCGCGGCACACGTTGTACATTTCCGGCACCAGTCCTGTACGTCGTCCCTACAATGAAGCCAGTAAAACTTCGCACGAACCTTCTGCAACGTACGATTTACCCCAAGATGCCCGCCCGAAACACCGTCATGTGTTTCCCGCAGTACATCTTTAACCTTGGCTCTGGGCACGACCAATTGTAGGTGCTCTTCTTTACCGTTGGGTTTCTCCCACCTCCGGTACAGTAGACCATTGATCAGAACCAGGCTGTTCCATTGCGCCCAGTAAGCTTTCGTACTCACTCCTGTGGACGCTACTTCACTCCAAGCCGGTTGATCGTGTTTTTCCTTCTTCCATTTCATGATGGGTCTGAGGTTCTCATCTTCTTCTTGGGCCTTCTGCATAGCTTCTGTTTCCCATCCATCCAATGGACAAATTCGAGTCACTTTCACGACCTCCTCCTTCGACTCTTGCTTCCTGCAATGTTTACAGTCTTCCGGACACGGTCTACGTGAAAGCGCGTCTGCATTGCCATGAGATTTACCACTACGGTGCTCGATAGAAAAGTCATACTCTTGTAGCTGTTCGATCCATCGAGCTACCTGTCCTTCCGGGTTTTTGAACTGGAGAAGCCATTTCAGTGCAGCATGATCAGTTCGAAGCTTGAACGGTCTCCCAATCAAATACTTGTAAAAATGCTGTAAGGTCTTCACTACAGCTAGAAGTTCCTTCCTCGTGACGCAGTAGTTTCTTTCCGCTTTAGATAGAGACTTGCTGAAATATCCGATCACAACTTCCTTGTCACCTTGGATCTGTGATAACACTCCACCAATAGCCATATTACTAGCATCGCTGTCAACGATGTACTGTCCCTCTGGCTGTGGATATCCAAGGATAGGTGTCTCGCAAAGCCTCTTCTTCAGCTCATTGAAAGATAACTCGCATTCATCATCCCAAGAGAAGGTTTTCTTATCTTCAGTCAACCGATGCAATGGTTTGGCGATCTCAGAAAACCCTTTTACAAAACGTCGATAGTACGAGCAAAGGCCGAGAAAAGCTCGCACGTCTGTTTTGTCCTTTGGCGTCGGCCATTTCTGCACAGCTTCCACCTTTTCCGGATCCGTCTGAATTCCTTCTCGGCTGATTACGTGTCCTAAATAGTTCACTGAAGTTCTAAACAGCCGGCACTTCTTCGGATTCAGTTTCAGGTTTGCTCCACGAATTTTCTGAAAGACTTGTTCCAGGTTCTTGAGATGGTCTTGGAAGCTTTTGCCTATTATGACCACGTCGTCGAGGTACACCAGGCAAGCCTCGCCAACCAATCCCGCCAACGCACACTCCATAAGCCTTTCAAAAGTAGCTGGCGCGTTGCAGAGACCGAAAGGCATGACGTTAAACTGCCACAAACCCTTTCCAGTTGAAAACGCAGTCTTCTCTTTATCAGTCGGATGTATTTCCACCTGCCAGTAGCCTGACTTGCAGTCCAGGGTTGAAAACCACTTCATGCCACTCAAAGTATCCAGAGTGTCATCTATTCTTGGCAAAGGATAGCTGTCCTTCTTTGTCACGTTGTTCAGTTGCCTGTAGTCAACACAAAACCGTGTGCTTCCATCTTTCTTCTTAACAAGAACCACTGGAGAACACCACGGACTGGAGGACGGACTAATGACCTTCTTCTTTTTCATGTCTTCGAGCAATTCTTCAACTTCTTTCTCCTTAGCGATTGGGATTCTCCTTGCTCTCTGTCTAATAGGTCTTTCGTCCCCTGTATCAATTCTGTGTTGCACTAAAGATGTTCTGCCTAAGTCCCCTTCTGCATTTGAGAAGATGTCAGCATATTTCACCAGCAACTGTTTAACCTTGATCCTCTCCAAGTAAGATAAGTCATCCTGGATCTCACTTAACAAGTCAGTTACAGTTGAATTATCGACTTTCACTTTGACTTTCCCATTTGGAGAATGACAGCTCCTCATCCAGACTACTTCTTCACACTGACCAACTACTTCACCCCGCTTAAGCTGTACATCTTCTTGGTCAAGGTTGACTACCTTCACTATTGCCGTCTTGTTGCTTGTAACCAAAGTTCTTGCTGTCAGAAATTTCCTTGGCCCGTTCTTCCCTGTCTCTTCAATCAACACACAACGATGCCTCTTCTTCTCGCTGTCTACAGGTAACATCACCGGAACCAACTTCTGAGAACGCGCAGGAATATTGATGGTTTTCAAGCATGTCACTTCACCGACGGGACCACCCAGTATAAAGATTTCTTCCTGGCCACACTTGAAAATTCCTCTCGTTATGTCAATCCGGCAGTTATATTTCTTCATGAAGTCCAGTCCTAGTATGCATTCATCCATTATCTCAGCCACAATGACTTGATGAGTATACGACGTCTCGCCAACCATCATCCTGACTGAGAGTTCACCAAGGACAGGTATTCGCTGGCCAGAGGCGGAGAGTAGCCGACACTTAGTATCTCTGCTATACTTGATATTCGCTGCTTTCACCAGTGCCGGATTGATCACCGTTCTAGACGCTCCAGTATCAAGGGTCATCTTACAGTCTTGGTCATTGACACAGCCCAATATCACCAAACTGTTCCCGTTACAGGCTTGTGAGATGGTCATTGTCGGGGCTTTCTCCTCTCTAGCCAGCACCTGCCCCCCGGTCCTGGCTAATGCTCGTTTTGCGGCAGGAGCCTCTGCCTGCCTCTTTTCTTCCTTCCTCAGCGGGCAACTTAATCTCAAATGGCCCCTTTTCCCGCAGCCATAACAAATCGGTCCAGTACTCCTTCCGACGGGTGCTTTAATGACCTTGACGTCCTCATTTGCTTCCGCAATCTCACGAAGTCGATGAGTTTGGCGCGTATCCTGGCGGCAAGCTTCAACTTCTAGAGCGTTCGCCAAGGCATCCTTGAGAGACGTGTGGTGTTGAAGTCTCACCGCTGTTCTCACTTCGATATCTCTGATGCCGTCGACGAATGCTTGCACCAGGTTCATTTCCACCGTCTTCGGATCTACACTGGGATAGGCCTTGCGGACGAGCTTCTCGATTTCAAGGGCCCACTGCTGAAGTCCCTCTCCAGAACGCTGGACCCTATCACGCAGCTGAGCGCGGAACACGTGCTCCAGGTGTCGCTCTCCATAGCGAGACTCCAACGCATCCAGCAGGTCCTTGAAACCACCACTCGGAGTCGGCAGCGCCTCTATTACTGACAGTGCTTGACCTCGGAGCGCCACCGTCAGTGCAGTCAAACACTGTTCATCAGTCCAACCATTGGCAGCCGCAACAGTCTGGAACTGATGTCTATACGCCGACCAGGATGTTGTTCCGTCGTAGGGAGGAACCTTCACACGAGGACCATGGACAGCTACTACATTCTCACCGGAGACAACCTTGACCGGTCGTGATTCAAGCTGCAGAACCCTTTTCTCCATTCCGCGGAAGTCGGTCTTCATGTCATCGATATCTTTCTCAATAGTGGTTACCTGCTCCTT
>OY755184.1:10707939-10788325 GCA_963576735.1 Bedellia somnulentella
GGCAACTCAGCTGACAGCTGCGACCCGCCGTGACCCTTAACCGGCGGCCAAATCAAATCAAGGCCAGTAAAGTAATCAATCGAACTTAGCTTCTAATATCTTCTTATTTTTTACATGTTATTATTTGACATGATAAATTTGAATAACACTACCCCATAGTTAATACTGCGTTGGAATGCGGCAGTATGTTCAGAGAAAAATTCATAATTCGTAAACATCGATCGCCGCGAAATTCAAAATCTGCATGTATCAACAAGTCGGGCGGGCTTGTCGGCATTACATCAAAGGAACAGTATTAGTACTAAGTTAGTTGTTTGTAGCTCATTGTGTTTGTGTCGCTTATGATTGGATGTCACTTTGATTTTTCGCATTAATTTTCGGAGTGTGAGTTCAGTTTTAGTATCTTGTGTTGTGATTGTGTTGAGTAAATATGGCGTACACGAACCAGCAAAGTTCAGTGTTGGTGTTTTATAATATTAATTCTCAAAATGTTCTGCGTTTTGCGCAAATAAAGGTGATAGCCCGGATCTGCCACTGCCAATCAAAACGGGGTGAGTTATTTTTATTCGTATTCTTTAGTTAACTGTGATAAAGTACAGATACACCCGTTTAGAGCCCTTTAGCCCCGAGAGAGTTTAGTAAACACCAAGAACTCCTCCAATTTCGATGTCGGTTAATGAATGAATAGGTATCTCTTGCGCACTTTATTTTATGCCAAGTAAATGCATCGTTTCGAGGGTCTCTATTTGTTTTTAACTTTATTATCTTACGCTCATGAAGTACATACATTACATACATACTCACGCCGTTACTTCCCATTGGGGAGGCAGAGATGTAAAGTAAAACAAAAATAGCGGTAGCTGATTATTTAGGACGACAGTTTTGTTATAATCGTCGGTGTTAATTAATAGAGATAGAGTTTTTACATACATATTCTCACGCCATTAGTTCCCATTGGGGTAGGCAGAGACTATCGATCGCCACTTCGTACGATCCTGGCAAACCTCTCTAGCTTTGTTTACATCCATCAATCTTTTTACTTGAAAATGTTTGAATTACACTACCCCATATTTAATACTGGATTGAAATACGAGGCGACTAAGACCACAGCCTCACCAGGCGCGGCGATAAGTTAAAAGAAAAATCAAACATAGCCGCGAAATTAAAAAAATTTTTGCATTGCTGTCATAGTGCGGTTTATACGGTCACGAGCAAGTGTGCGCAAGACTAGATGGTCACATGACGCGCCCGCTGTTCTCTGTGTGTGGGTGAGACATTATACGGGTAGGAACTATGAGTGTGTGCGCTAGGCCAGTGTAGATAACCACAGTTTTCGATCTGATGGAGAAAGTAGGTTTTTCTGCTAAAGCGGTTTTAATCTTTTTGTTTATTTCATATGGTGGATATTAAGCATTAAACTTTAATATACGAATTAATATTGAAGTAACAATCGCCGTCAAACTAACACGCTGTATATATATCTATAAGTATATTGCGCCTTAATTTCGATGTACTGTCTGTATGGCTAAGAATATATAATATTTATATTAACAAAAAAAAACAAAACATGTCGAAGAAGTAGACACGATTCTATGCCGTTTTTCGTAATTTTCCTTATGACAGACAATATTTCGTAAAATTTTACGTTTATATACTCTAATAAAGAAGAAATCATACCGCGATGTAGGAATTACCAACAGTGCCATCTATTGATGAATAAGCAAATTACGGCGCGCTTTTTTAATAAGTTCAGGTGGAACTGCAATAGAGGCGCTGTTAAAAAACACAAAGTGAGGATGTAAGGAAGTTTCCAGCCCCTGCATAGACCATACCAAAGACAGCACAGCACATACTAGTGTTGCCAGATAATCGATTGTGCAAATGGGGCCCAAATAATCTAATAATCGATAGTATTATCGATACTATCGATTATTTCGATACTATCAATTACTAGATTATAATATAAGGACGATATAATCGATTAATCGAATATTAGATTACCACAAGCGAGGCAAAAACTGTTATTGTGTCAACACCGATTGTGCGAACGAGATTAACGAATGTGAGAACGTCATATAGGGTGTGACGCGCGTTATCTGTCTATAGATAGTAGGTCTTAGGGTAAAAATGATAGTTGTCCGAATTCTATATAATAAAAAATTATTAAATATACGGACACATACACAGATCAAGTTAGTCCCAAACAAAGCAGAACTTTTATTATGGGATACTAACTCAAAGATATAATTAATATTAAATAATACACATATAAATAACATCTAAGACTAAGAGACACTCATTAATGCTCATCACAATTTAAGCGATTTCGGATCAAAACGTCAACAACTTTACTTGTGTGTGCTAGTGTTGCCAGATAATCGATTATATATAAATCGATTGTGTTCACCCAAAATAATCGATTAATCGATTATATCGTTATTAGATTATAATCTAATAATCGATTATAATTGTAAATTTTTCACACTGTGATAAAAATACAATGCATCAAAATATAGACATAAACTTTATATAAAATATTATATATTAAATATAAAGAAATATATATAAAATAAAAAAAAGTATAACACTTATTTACATAATTAAAATAGATACCTAAAAACTTAAAATCTAAAAACATCTTCCAGCTCCTCTTCTCGGCGAAGGGTACCTAGGACGCTGGAAGCATTGCCGCGTTGTATGGCAATGCTAAGTCTTTGTCCAAGTAAGAGCCTGCCTTTGGGTTCCCAGTTGTTTCAATAAGACAACAAGCTAACTCTTTATATAAATATTATGTAATATTTTATTTATAATAATTATTATAATATAGATTATTTTGGGTGAACACAATCGATTAATCTATAATCGATTATCCGGCAACACTAGCACACACAAGTAAAGTTGTTGACGTTTTGTTCCGAAATTGCTTAAATTGTTTTTTCAGGATAGCCGCGTTTACACCAAACAATTAATCAGAAACATTCTTTGGAACTCGAACAACTATGTATGAACGAAAATTATCACAGTATAGAAACCTGAGTATAAAGAAATCGGGACACCAAAGATAAAAAAATAATAATACCAACTTTCATATACGCTTACAGATCCACAATCTTTTCTTGGCCGGCGGCGACTAGGTAGGTAGGTAGTCGCCGCCGGCCAAGAAAAGATTGTGGATCTGTATAATTCTTACTGGGGTTGTAGCGTCCCTACCGAGAGAGGAAGAGAAAAGAAAACCATTGGCAGTATCATAAAACATGAAAAAATACTATATTCTAAGATATGACGACGTCCGTGACCGAGTGGAAAGGTGAACGAGAGAAAGCTTCTCGGTCTCGAGGTTCCGGGTTCGATCCCCACTCAGAGCAAAAATAATGTGATGAGCATTAATGAGTGTCTCTTAGTCTTAGATGTTATTTATATGTGTATTATATAATATTAATTATATCTTTGAGTTAGTATCCCATAATAAAAGTTCTGCTTAGTTTGGGACTAACTTGATCTGTGTATGTGTCTGTGTATTTAATTATTTTTTTTATGATTTTTTATTATGTAGAATTCGGACAACTATCATTTTTATCCTCAGACCTACTATATAGAGACAGATAACGCGCGTGGCACCCAACCCTATATGTCTCTCGTTCGCACAATCGGTGTTGACACAATAACAGTTTTTGCCTCCCTTGTGGTATTTTTGTAGGGGTTTTCCCAAACTTTCAGTTACGCCAAACATGTTATGTTACTGATCAAAAATGGCAAATATCATCAAAAAATAAGTTTATAAACAGAGAAAATATGAGCAAACAAAAAAATATATATACACAATACTTATTTACAACAATAGACAATAGCTTCGCGCGGGCACTAATCATGACGTTAACAAGCATATTCACAACTTTTCGCGTCGAATTTAAAAATGATAAAAGAATAAACGCATTTAAACTCAATAATTACCTATCATATCTTTGAAGTACGTCCAACTACTAACTACAGCAATGTACACAACTACTATCAATTAATTAAAATTATTCAAATCATTTCTTAGGATAACGAAATGTACAATATCTGTACTATATATATGGGTCTAGTTCAGATAAGATTTATTTTAATGGGTTTAGTTACCTACTAAATGAGTTATTATCCAGCGACAAAGTTGACAAACTTCTTAATTCCGCACGTGACCATTCGTGATCTTAACTCACCTCCCGTACCTCCGTGCCCGAGTGACGTCTACAACGCTACAACGCATAGTTAGCCGCCGAGCGAATCTTTTGAATGGAATGTCAGAGCCTAATAATTCAAAAAGTTATATAAAAGTTTTGAAGCGATCTTAAATAATAATTTTATTTATTTTGATGAGGATTAATACCAAGGTACAAATAAAGACCCTTTTCAAGCACAGGTATATTTATTATTTTTTTAATATAAAATTAACTTTTTTTGACAAAACTATAATAGTTAGAGAAATGATGCCGTGACGTTTTTTATAATAATAATAATAGTTATAATAGTTTTAGGAAATTGTAGTACATCACTTTGTTATATCCTCAATAGTTTTCGCAGCGTTCGCGATTGAAGAAAGTTTTTTTGATTTTTTTAACTCCTTGGGTTACATTACCGGAGTTTTGGTAGGGAACCATATTTTATTATTTAACTTAATATGGCCTATATCACTCAGAGATAGAGTAGCTTTCCAACGTTGAAAGAATTTTTGAAATCGGTGCAGTAATTTTGTAGCCTATTCAATACACACAGACAATCAAACCTTTCCTCCTTTGATTATGAACACTATAGATAGAGCGATGTTACGTCATCCATTTTAAAAAGAGAAGCCCTTATTTAAGTTCTTATATGTTAAAAAGAGACACAAAAACTTTATTGTCATCTCTATCGCGTAACCCGTTTTGTTGATGTCACGCTTTTAAAGCTTGACAAACAAAGCGTCGACTTGTGAGCGATTTTGGTTTTCTTTTGATTTTGAGAAAGATTTTATTCATTTGTATATTGTTATTGTGATAAAAGAGACTCCATTAGTCAAACTTATTATTTAGTGAGGTATGGTTGGGTGTAGCGTGCTTGGCTGCGGAAGCCGCAGCGAAAAACACATCGAAGGATTGACTTTCTGAAGTGAGTGAGTTTTTTAATGTTTTTCTACAGATAAATACATAATAAATACATTGCGCAATCAGAAAAAAAGTGATTCAAATGTTAATTACGTTGAACTAGATTACTAGCATTTTCTTTAGTTATTTTGAGCAATTTTTTAATAGCATAACCTAAAAATATGCAGTATCTCAGTGTTCCCATAATTCACGTTTTTCATCCTACCCTGTCGTTAGGGTAAAATTTTCAAATTAGTAAATTGATGTTAATGAGTGAGTATATTATGAATTTCGTCGCGCTATAGCGACGCTGAATGATTTCCAATTGTTATCTACGGAATTAGTAAGTAATAAATTTGTTATATTTATTTAATTTCTTCGTATTCATTACAGTTTTCCTAAAGACCCGAATCTACGAGAAAAATGGATTGCGGCCACTGGAAGATGCAATTGGAAATCAACCAAATATAAAAATACTTAGATGTACGATTACATCATCTTTTGAAAAATGTGACTGAAATAGACGAATGAATTCGAAATTTTCACACGAAACTGATTTTGTTTAAAGGTCAATAGTAAATAATGCAATAAAACTCATGTACAAAATAGTGCTGTCTTTTATTTTTCAAAATACAAACATAGACCCCACTATACCCATGATGACCCGTATGATATTTACATAACTTGCACTTATGGAACAGCTGTTTTTTTTGTCCAGTAACAAAGTTAGTCCCGTACAAAAATTTATTCGTAATCATGGGAAGATTCATCCCTGATAGTTAGTAAAATGCTTTAGATTTCACGGTGTATTAAACATCAGTATAAATGGTAAAATTAAACAAAAAAGATTGTATAATACTAGGAGCAAGTATGTATAATTATATGATTGCAGGAAATAATATAATAAACAGTAAACCTTTACAATAAATAAAACGACGTAACAATAAATTGACGTAATCAATTTTAAATTAAAAAGTAGCTTTTAGAATGGTGATTATACTATTTTGGGGTAATTGTTTTCTAGTGATCGCAACATTACAGGGAAAAATATTGCTATCTAAAAGAGGTACTCTCCCGTTGCATTATGACTCTGTCTATAGTGTTCATAGTCAAAGCTTTCCTCTTTATAATATTAGTATAGAAGTATATAGATGACTAATCAATAAAGGGATAACTATCACCAGATTATTTTATATGCTTCCCTACGAGTACCACTAAAACCTGTACCACGGGTACGCGTTCGTTGTTAATAAAAACGGAATTTATAAATCATTATTATAGGGTAATAAATCATAAATCAATAATATATTTGTTCAAATAAAACAACTCTTTTAAATCAAACTTTTAAATCAATGTTTGACAAACTTTCACGTTAGCTTAATTAACTTTAACCCAGTTATAATAACATACTAGCTGACCAGACAGACTTCGTACTGTCAAAAATGTAGACTTTCACGTCGTCAAACTGAAATATTTAACTGAAACGTTGAGGGTCTCTGTCATGCGATGAGAAAAAAGGTGTTTCTCATAGTGTCCCTACAATATTTTCACTTTACAAACTTTAAGTTTATAAGTATAGTTTTTTCGGCTGAGCATTGATTCTGAGTCACTCAGTCCGTCTTGTCTTGCGCTTTCTGCACGCGTGTCAATTTTGTTGCTAAGTAATTTTAAAATTGTATTATCTTCTACGATGTTAATTTAAATTAAGTAATGTCAAGGACAATTTTGTTCACAATTAAATACTCTTAATTAACAATACATTTATTTGGATAAGGATTAATATTATGTTGATAAATCATTATGGCAAATAATTGGCAATAATGCATTAATTTCGACCAAATCTGATTACCATAAAAATGGTTATAGTGAGTCAATCTTGAAAGATAGACATATACTGTTCCGGACATTTTTTTAGATAGTTTCAAGAGGAATAATTCTTTCATACATACTTTTTGGGTAACTCAAACCGTTTACTCAGCTTACACAACGGAAGCCTTAAAATATGAATAATTATCCCCGTTTTTGCAACATTTTACGCTGATTCTTTGCTCCTATTGGTCGCAGCGTGATGCCTAGCTATAGCCTAAAGCCTTCCTCAATAAATGGACTATGCAATACAAAAATACTTTTCCAATTTGATTCGACTGTTCCTGAGATCCTAGCGTTCAAACAAACAAACTCTTCAGCTTTATAATATTAGTATAGATGATTTAGAATGGAATACAATGAGAGGTTTTCTTTTTGAGAAATAAAAAAACAACATAGTTTCCTAGAGCTCTGTAGATGGCGTTGATGTAACTACGTTACTTACTTAATTTTTTTCTTCGTGGCCTTAATCGTGTTGCCACAATAATTTCACCAATGTCAACTTTAAAAACATTCTTTTTTTCTAGGGACATTTTCTTTTTGGCGAGTAAAAACAACAAAAAGAATGTTAAATATTAATACCGTCTTTGTTTTATTTACTTTTAAGCTATCTTGGCTTAAACTGATATTTATTTAGACTTTCAAATCAGAACGTTTTTATGTACGTTCCGTTTTACGATATGATATTAAAAACGGTTTGACGTTCCGTTCCTACCAGTAACATAGCAAGTCTGGCGCCATCTATCCTGAGAACAGGGAAGAAGAAAAAAAGGAAAACCTCTCATTGGCCTAGACCTCGTTTTTAAACATACATTTTTTATATTTTAAATCGATTAAGGACATAAAACTAAACAACTTTTTTAAATCTTTTTGTTTTGATGAAAACCTCATGTGGGGATTATTACTAATAAATAAAGAATAAATAATGGAAAGAAAATTTTTTTCTATACTAAACAACTTTGCCTAAGGAATGCTTATCTACAATATTGTAATATTCAAAATAATTAATAATTAAAAAGTGTCACAGCCTAGATCAAACTGAGAAAGTAAGTAGAGAGGTAAGTTTCTTAGCCTAAGCTAAAATAAAAAACTTATGGTCAAATCACACGGTGAACTACACTTTTGGATATCTACTTGGATATTGTAAACTCGGTCATGGTTTTGTCTGTGGTTGGTTTGTTTTGTGTATCTTACCTATTCTATGGTGTTATCTACTTACTTGTATCTAATTGTAATCTGTGGCTTGCATTAAGCCATTTTGCCGCCGCGGCTGATTCGACCGAAAAAAAATATGAGAATCTTCTTTTGGTGGGAAGATCAGCTGTGATGTCAAGTTGACGTTTCCGCCAATGTTTGGCTATTGACACCGAAGATTGAAAGATTGACGTGGATGGATGGATGTTTTATAGTATTTTATTCAGTTTTTCGCTTATATTTAACTGACTCCAATATGGGATGATAATAATGTTGTGTTGGGAGAATTATTAGAATACTTTATAATAATATAAGGTTGCAAAACAAAGAGTATAAAAAAGAAACCGTTTATTGTAAAGTAAAATTAAATTTAAAGCTCCTTAAACTTAAGCTTCTTAATTTATTTCCTAGTATTGTGCTTTGTTTAATACTTTTAGTAAGGCTTTGAGTCATTCGTAAGTTTACATAGATTTTCGGTTGGCTCAAAAGATCAAGAAACCAGGGTCGTAAAATCATTATTTATAATAATATCTGTGCCATTATATAAAAAAAGACTTTCGGTGAAAATAGCCTCGGCCCCATTTTGCCGATTTCTTTTGGCGGGAATTGAACAGAATAGCGGGAATTCGAAAAAGTTTTCTTTAAAATTATTTTTTTCAGTTATTTCTATATATTAACTAATTTTTTATTGAAAAATAATCGTCTTTAAGCAGGATTTAATTAAATATGGCAGATCCTCCCGGGGATCGTCCCCCCGGGAAGAAAAAAGGTGATAAGTCTGACGACTTGCCACCAAGTAACAAAAGGGTGCGTGGTCGAGATGGAGAAGTTTCTTCAGCCGGTTCAACTAACGAGGATATCACAATAACAGCAGATATGTATAAACCATTTATAAAACCCGGTTATAAGAGAGTGTTCCCGGAAACGGCATTGTCGGCGGTCAAAACCGAATTATTAGTATACGTGGAAAGTACCAGGGAGGGTGAACGACTAGGGAATAAAAACCCACTTATGATTGCTAGTTTATTTAAAAATGATATTAAGGGAGTGACAAATATCCGTAGAATTAACGCTAACAAGATAGCTGTAAATTTTTCGCAGGCAATACATGCAAATAATTTTTTAAAAGACCAGACATTTCTCGACAAATATCTATGGAAGGCATACATACCAGCTAAAGCGGTAGAAATAATAGGTGTAATCCGATATGTGCCTGTAAACATAAGTAATGAGGAATTATTTAAAAAATTGACATCTCAGTATGAAATTATAGCTGTTCGGAGATTTACCAGATTAGTCAATGGTGAAAGAAAACCCTTTAGTACTATCAGTGTAACCTTTTTGTCGAACCACTTACCAGAAAATGTTTCACTTGATGTATTTAGATTTAAAGTAAATGAGTACATTGCTCCTTTATTACAATGTTTTAAATGTTTTCGCTTCAACCATGGGGCAAAATTTTGTAAAAGTACCCAAAAATGTTCTATCTGTTCAGAGGACCATCATTATACTAATTGCACAAATGACAAACAGATAAAATGTATTAATTGCCAAGGCCCCCATTTAGCTATTTCTCGGGATTGCCCCGTTAAACAGTCAAAATTACTAGAAAAGAAAAATAAAACTTATGCTAATGTTGTGGCAAAATCTATCAATGAAAATTACCTTTTATCAGACACAAATTTCCCTAAAATTAAATCTTATTCCAATTCAACTCGCTTGACATCTACCAAAAAACAACAAAATAAAACAAGTGATAATAATCAAATACAAAATAGTGAAACTAAAGAAAAGATAAGACAAACTGAAAACAATGCTGAAAACAATGTTGAAAACTCCAATGACTCCATTGAAAAAATTATAAGTAATGATAATTTAATGAAGGGGCTGGTAGTGACATTAATTAAACTCGCAAATGACAATAGACCGATAAATCAGTCTACTATTAAAGATATGTTAATTGAAACTTTTAAACATGGATAAAGGTTTTATAAGAATATGCCAATTTAATATAGAAAGTGTAACTAATAAAAAACCTCTTTTCACATCTTTGCTAATTGATCATAATATTGATATTTGCTTGCTAAATGAAACACATTTAAAAGATTCTTCTTCTTTTCATATAGATGGTTACGATATAATTAGAAAGAATGGTTTAAATGGCACTGGAGGTGTAGCCATTCTTATTAAAAATATTTACAAATACTCTATTATTAACACAGTTTTCCATGAATATATTCAGAATGTAGCTATTAACCTCAAAACACCTAATGGCAATCTTTCTTTATTGTGTGCTTACTGTCCGCCACATAGTCAAAGCAGACCGGGACATTTTAGAATTAATAAATTAAGACAAATTTTACAGTCACTTCCTTCACCCGTTTTCTTTGCTGGTGATTTAAATGCACATCATATAGCTTTTGGATGTAGATCCACCAATTCCAGGGGAACAGATATTTATAACATGTTGGATGAAAGGGACTTGTGTATTCTCAATAGTGGTATTGCCACTACTACTGGTAGGGGAATTTATACGCAATCTGCAATAGATATATCTACAGTATCAGCTATGATAGCTCCTTTGTGCCAATGGTCAGTACTTGATGATTGTATGGGCAGTTATCACTTTCCTACAATCACTGATATTCAAATGACTGTGGAATTGTATGAAATAGGAGAACCAAAAGAAAGATTTATATACAAAAGAGCTGATTGGATTAAAATTTATTATGATTCAGAACAATTATTTACAAACTTTAAAATAGATAAAGATAACCCTCTTGAATCTTATAATACATTTTGCGACATTATAAATACAATAAAAAGTAATTGCATTCCTAAAGCAAAAAACTCATTAAATACAAAAAATAAAAAACCTGTTCCTTGGTGGGACGATGAATGTTTAGAAGCAGTCAAAAAAAGTAAAGAGGCACTTAATCATTATATGAATAGTCCTAATATTGAAAATTACATATTATATAAACAAAAAGATGCACTTAAAAAGAAATTACTTAGTAATAAAAAGAAGGATAGCTGGAAAAACTTATGTGAAAAATTTAATAGATATACTCCAATTAGCACCATATGGAATTATATTCGTAGGTTCAAAAGAATTTCCTCTGCAAATTCATCCAAAAATAATGAATGGATTCCAAAGTTTATGGATAAATATGCCCCAGAAACTTGCCCTAGAAAAGAAACAGATGATATATTAGTTCATTCATTCAATGAAGACGGAAATGAAAAGGCAAAATTTATTTTAAATCCTTTTACAATTGAAGAGTTTAATTTAGCTATTAATTCTCGATCTGACACAACACCAGGTTTAGATGATATTACCTATAGTCTCCTTAAAAAAATCCATCCCATATGCCATAGTGTTTTATTAGACATTTTTAATAGATTATGGTACCAACAACTTATCCCAGAACCTTGGAAAATGCAATGTGTGATACCTATACAAAAACATGATAAACCGTTACATGAAAGTGACTCTTACAGACCAATATCTCTCTCATCCTGTGTTGGTAAAATATTTGAACTTATGCTTAAAAATAGGATTGATTATTATGTTGAAACTAATAAAATATTACCTCAACAACAATTTGGCTTTCGCAAAGGTAAATCTACTGCTGAAAGCTTTGTCTCATTAATTTCTGATGTGCATAATTCTTTCCATGGATGCTCTGTAACTGTATGTGCATTCTTAGATATTCAAGGTGCATTTGATAATGTGAATCTTTCTGTTTTGGCTAATGTTTTGGATGAAATAGGCATACCTGGAAAGGTCAATAAATGTTTATTTAATTTCCTGCATGAAAGAAAAATGTATGTGAGGCATAATAATATTTTATATGGACCTCGCTATGTGTACAAGGGAACCATGCAAGGTGCAACTATTTCACCGCTACTGTATAACTTATATACTAGTCAAATAATGAAATATCTCAACCAACAAAATATTCATTTTCTACAGTTTGCTGATGATTTAGTTGTTTATACAGTTCACAAAGATGTAAATATAGCTATATCAAATATAAATATTGCTTTGGAAAATATTTACAACTACTACAAATTAAAATTAAAGTTAGACATAAGTGTCAGCAAAAGTGGGGCCATGATCTTCAGTAAAAGAACTGTTGATGTAAATAATACTGTATTTTATAATAATCAAGCTCTACCATGGCTATCACAAAAAAAGTTTCTAGGAGTTTATTTAGACAGTAAGTTATCTTTTGACACACATATAAATTATATATCTAGCAATGCATACAAAGGCTTAAATATTTTAAGATCTTTGGCAGGAGTCCATTGGGGAGCTGATCCTAAAATATTAAGTATGTTATATAAAAGTATTGTGAGATTTTGATTACAGTTCTGTAGCGTACTTTAGAGCAAGTACTTCTCTGCTACATAGGTTAGACATTATACAAAACAAAGCCCTCAGGATTATAACAGGAGCCATCTGCTCCACACCCATAAACGCCATGGAGTGTGAAACTTGTATTAGTCCTTTAATATTCAGACGTTTATACTTAATAGAAAGATTTTGTCTTAAATTAATGTCTTGTGAAAACTACTTTGTGATGGATAAAATTAAACCTAGATCATTTAACTTAAACAAAATAACAGAATACCATAATGTACATCAACTGTGCTCAAACACTTTGCCAACCTTATTAAGTATAATTTGTTACTTAAAAAACACTCTTAACCAATTATACACTTGTGAGTATTGGCCATTATATAGCTCTGAAAGAGAAAATTTATATTTTGCTCCTAAAGTTGTTACCAATAAAACTTTCGTAAATGAACTTGAGTTCATAGATTATATAGAAGTTGAAGTTAACTCAAATGGTTCTAGTTACAGAGTTTACACTGATGGTTCTAAATGTGAAAATAGAGTAGCTTCTGCTTTTTATGATCCTCAACTGAAGATAACAAAAACAACAGTTTTACCGATTCATTGCAGTATATTTACAGCAGAATGTTATGCAGTTTATGCAGCTTTAAAGCACATTAATAATATTGTTTCCAAAAAAAAACATAATTCAAAATTTATTATTTTATCAGACTCCAAAAGTGCATTACAAGCGGTTTCAAGTTCAAAAATAACATATAGGACAAGCTACATAATATTTCTCATTAAAGATGTAATTAGAGAAATTTCCTCACTTGGAAATATTATCGAATTTATGTGGATACCGGCGCATAAAGGAATTACAGGAAATGAAATAGTTGATTCCGCTGCAAAGCAAAATTGTGATGAAGATCTGTCAAATTGTTTTAAAGTTCCCTTCTCCGATTACTACCAACATCTCATAAAATCTCTGAAAGAATTGTATATAAATTATTGGCTCAAAATAAGTGAAGAGAAAGGCAAATGGTATTCGGAAATACAAAAATATCCTCCCGCCCAACCCTGGTACCATCGTTCAAAAGACGCAAACTGCCGTAAATTCATCACAACAATTAATAGATTACGATTCGGACACCACAAATTGAGAACACACTTGAAAAAAATCAATATAGTTGAAAACCCAACCTGCCGTTATTGTACAATGCATGAAGAAGATATTGAACATTTAATCCTTAGTTGTTCTAAACTGGCTGTACATCGCCTTATTTTTGTAACTGAAATAGATTCATTAATTTCTGAATCTGAAAGATCAATATCATTTCCGAGAACTGTGAAAGAGCTTTTATCCAATGAATTATTTTATAAATCACTTTATAGATTTATGTCACATTTAGAAGAAATATGATGATTATATTTGGAATAATATTAATATCTATAAACATCGATGAAGTATTGAAGTATGAAATGAAGTGAATTAAATTTATCATAAAAAAAACACTAAAAAACACGCTTTTATAAGTGCACTTAAAAGTCAAAAAAAAATTACGGTTCGTTCAAGTTGTCTCTATTTCTGGGCTGAAGTGTAAACTATGTGCTTTTAATTATAATATTTGATTGTAAAAGCGTGGGGCGCTGGAAAAGGAAAGATTTTTTGTTTACCTTGCTAAGAAATCAAGGTAAGCGATGTTTCGGGAAGCAGGTTGCAGAGATCGGCACTCTAACTAGAGTTGCAGCACCACTAGTTGGAGGCTCTATATTAAACAGTCTGTTCAAAGTACTAGTCAACAGTGGCAAAATTTAGAGTTCTTGTTCGTGTATTTGTTTACAAGAAAGTTTTTCCTGCTCCAGCGCCCCACGCTTTTACAATCAAATATTATAATTAAAAGCACATAGTTTGCACTTCAGCCCAGAAATAGAGACAACTTGAACGACCCGTAATTTATTTTTGACTTTTAAGTGCACTTATAAAAGCGTGTTTTTTAGTGTTTTTTAAACTATTAATTTATTTTATGCTTTTTAGTCTTTGCTAATGGCATATTGTATTCAGACCTTGAAACCTAATCGTGGTCGAGGTTCATTACAAGACCTTTCTAACAAGTCCAAACACGGCTATGATACGATACTTCATCAGGGAATGCTAGTGCCTATCTTCCGGCTTCATCATCAGACCTTGAAACCTAATCTTGGTCAACGTTCATTACAAGACCTTTTTAACAAGTCCAAACACGGCTATGATACGATCATCCATCATGAAGTTCCAGTTCATATCTTCCGGCTCCATCATCAGATCAGCTCGACAGTACCATATTATTGTATTGTCATCGAAATCACATACAACTGCTAATTTTCATAACGCTATGACCTTTAGAAGATGGTTAAATTAGTTTTCTTAGATTTGATTACATAGTTACATACATACAGGTCGACCTAATAAAAGCGTGTTAAAAAAAGCGGGCTCAAAAGGTCTAGAAACCAGGGCCGTAAAACCATTAATAAAAAAAAAAAAAAAGCCATTTTGCCGGTTTAGCTAGATTGTTACATTACATTCATGTAAATTTCAATTTTGCGTAAAGTATATTCTTTATTTTAGTGAGTGCTGTGTTAACTGCAGCTATGGCTGACATAAAGTCATTAGCAGTGAGAGGGATCCGGAGTTTCGGGCCAGAGGATAATGACGAACAGAGAATATCGTTTGAAAAACCACTCACTCTGATTCTTGGCCAGAATGGTTGTGGCAAAACTACAATAATTGAATGTTTACGATACGCAATTACAGGCCAAATGCCTCCGGGTAGTCGTAATGAATGTTTTGTTCATGACACCAAAGTAAATCGATCTACAGAAGTCCTAGGACAAGTTAAGTTAAAGGTAAGGGGTTATGTTGTCAACTATTCAATATTTCACCTACCTTCACATTATTAAGGCTATGGACCGACGGCTTAACGTGCCCTCCGAAGCACAAAATCATCTTAATTTTCGGATATTAGGTGATTCAAGCCTGCAATATCCTTCCAAACTGGGTTAAATCTTACAAATTAAATTTGTGAGTCTACCCCCCCGGGGATTGAACCCGAGACCTCCGTACTTGAAACCAAGCGCATAACTGCGAGACCAGGGAGGCAGTCATACATTTATACATACAAATACTCACAGCTTTAAATCCCTAGAAGAGGTAGCCGGAGCTAAGGAATTAAATTCCTCAGCGACTTTTTGAAAGTTGAGTGGGGAAAAGGAGGTAAGATAAAGGTTGTTGGTGATGGGTCTCTAACCCCATTGCTTAAAAATCCCTTAAAAGCCCCTATACCATTAGTAACCTATTACTTACACCGAAAGAAATGGGGTAGTGCTATTCTATGAACCCATGAGCTTGGTGAATTTAGGTCATGTATTAGAATTCTTATTACAAGACGTGAATAAAGCTTTAAATGGGGTAAAAAGGGGTAGATCACCTGGAAATGAAAGCCTAAGTGTAGAGAAAAGAAATACTAAGCAGACAGAAGCACACCAGTGTTTGCCTGCTTGTTAGATCTGTCGAAAGCTTTTGACCTTGTTTGTTATGAAAAGCTTTGGTATAAATTGACAACTTCCAAGAAACCTAGTGCCATCACAAATATGTTAAAGTTTTTGTATAACAATCAGAGCAATAATATTAAATGGAACAATGTTAATTCAAGAGATAACAAATTGTTATGTGGGGTTAGGCAAGGTGGAATAACCTTGCCGAAACTATTCAATTTATATGTGAATGAGTTGATCGAGGAGCTCATTAACACAGGACTTGGATGCTCAATTGATGGATTGATGTTTTACCCTATTTTTTTGCTCTATAGTAAAAACGATAATAAGTACACCTTAAAATTTTCACAAAATATTTGCTTGTACATCACCTTCCAACTCAATATTAATTAGATAACAGCAAAGTAATGTAAATGTATAATATATGTAATAAATAATCTACACACCACTCATACAGCAGAGCATCTACAGGCATGCTTCAGAATATTGCCCACATTAAACTTGGCAGTTAGTAATAGGTACCTTCTAGCTTTGATATTGACAATGAGGTGAGTACTGTAGCCATTTCTAAATGGCTAAAAAAGTGCTTAGCCACCTTTTGGAGTAGAGACCTATTGAGTTAAGAACACAATGTTTCTACAATCATAGTAAGATTCAAACACAGTTTAAAAACTGGAGTTTTTTATGTTGATATTAAGTTGAACCATATATCATTTTCATACGGTGGAAGTGGGTGGTGGGTTTTGAGGTTCACCTTATAGCTCCAATCTCCATTTCATGCTGTGACTATTGTTCCAAGTGTCTGTTTAGTGAGTGCTAGGATTAGCAACTCATTTCAAACCTTTATTTAACCATAATTTTCCCTTTTATTGCAGTAATGAATATTTAAAATGTGCTACCAAAGGATTCTAGTATTTTGTCCAGTTCTTAATTTATTCTGATTATTTATAGCTGGCAAATGCAGTTGACAAGCAATTAGAAATATCAAGGTCCATGAAAGTGACAGCCCTTCCAAAGAAAAAGTCCAAGTTTCAGACACTGGACTCCATGCTATCTGTCATTGAAGCATCAGGAAAGTCTCAGGATATTTCTTCAAGATGTGTTGACATTGATGCTATGGTGCATCAGGAACTAGGTTTGTATTTTGAAATAATGACTGTAGAGTATGCAGCCAGCACTAAGTGATTTGTTATTGCACAAGTGTTATTATATGCATGCATTGACTTTTAACTTAAGCAAATGCATTTTTTCAAATTTTGACCTGTTGACATTGTACCATTACATTGGTACATTTTAAACAGAATTTTGAAAGTCAGCGGGCTGAAACTCAAACCTGTTTTAATTATTAACTAATACAATATGGTTCAATTATATGTAAACTAAATTAAATTATTAATTAAATTAAATAATAATTTATTTCAGGCTAGTAGCCCATATATAGCACACTACAAACAACATAAAAACATACAATGTAGCTATAAAATACAAATGAATTCAAATTATAAAAATATATTTACATTCACATATTATGTGTATATTTGAAATCAAATAAATAATTAAAAATTATTCATCTAAATGTCTTTGATTTATTCCAGGAGTATCCAAGGCCATCCTCAATTCTGTGGTGTTTTGCCATCAAGAAGACTCCAACTGGCCGTTGGATGAAGGGAAAAAAGTAAAAGAAAGATTTGATGAGATATTTGATGCTGACAAATACAGTGATTTCTTTGATCATATACGGAAAATACGAAAGGAATATGGAGTACAAATTAAATTACTTGGTAAAAATGATTTTGTCATAATTATTTTTATTTGACTTTGCTGGAACAGGGTTATATTTTGTATGATACTGGCTCCAGTGACATTATAAAAATGAATTTAATTGAAAAATCAATAGCTTCTAGCAGTTTATTCCTTAAAATATATAAATATTATGGTTGTTTCTACCCCAAAATTTATCCTTGTAATAAATTAAATTAATTTTGTGCTATTTAATTACCCCAGTGCAAAAAGTGGAACATCTCGAAGAGAAAAAAGAAGAGTTAGACAAGAAGAAGCTAGATATGGTTAATACGGAGAGTCGCATATCTGAGTCTGAAATTAAAGTATCGGAACTGAGTAATGAACTCACTCCAATTACTAAGAAGATAAAAGATATCGAAAAACTTCAGAGAGATCTAGTTACTAATGAGACGAAAAAAGGAAGTATAAAAACAAAGTAAGTAATGCAGTATTAAAACATATCATATCATACTCATGTTATTTGTACTTACAGTGAAATCATTAATTACATACATATATATAAATCCCTAGAAGGGGTAGCCAGAGCTAAGGAACTAAATATTCCTCAGCCACTTTTAGAAGTTGCATGGGGAATAAATGGTAAAACAAAGGTCGTTGGTGATGGGTCTCCAACCGCATCGCCCAAAAAGCCCCAATACCGTTAGTCGCCTCTTACGTACACCCACCGGATGAAATGGGGTAGTATATATAAGCCAACACTACTCAGCAGTAATAATTACATCATGTTATATATGACACATTATTTATTTACAGACTGGAACACAATAAGACACAAGAGCAGGAACTAACAAAAGCCATCAAAAACATATTTGAAGGAACCATAGCTGAATTACAGGAAAAAATAAGTAAGGTTTTGACATACTAAATTAGTGATTTATGCTTGATGTGCAAAGAAGAGTTTTTCTATTCTATCCTAATGAGTGTTTTTTTGGTCTATCTTTAAAAGGCTGCTTATATCTGATCAGTTTTTCTTTCTACCAATATGTTATTTATTTGTTGAGCAAAGACACTTGGTTTTTAATAATTATTTTTTATTTTGATTCTTTATTATGAATTTGTGAAATATCGTCATATTTAGAATACACAGTTTTTGCAGGACCTAATAGTTTCAAGTTGTATATGTCGCAGCCAACTGGTTAAATCAGCCAGCTCATTAAGCAGCTAACCACTTAATTAAACGCCGGCTCCTAGTTAAAAGGCTAGCCCGCTTGTTAAATGAATTGTCGTCACTGAACGTCCAATCACCCAGCTGAATGAATAGTTAGCCCATTGGTTTGGGCTGACGTTAAGTCAGGCGGGTGATTTAAATTTATCAAGTTTCACTTTACATTATTTTTCTGTTAAAATTAATAGAATAACTGCTTGAGAAGTGTTATATCATTGAAATTTCAATAAATACACCAGCCCTAGCTGATAATAGTGGTTTTCGCGACAATTTGGAAAGTTTTGGAGATTATAAATTATGTACAAAGTGGTGACCATGAATGACACCAAAAAAGTCTACAATGGAATATTATTGGACGCACAAGTATGATGTTATGGTAATTGGGAATGAAGAGAATATTAAAAAGAAAATCCCCATTGATCCCATGATGCGTATTATACCTAGGGCCTAGCCTGCTAATACACATGTTTCTGTTGTAAATCAAGTTGAAACAAATCCTGGCGTATATTCTGAATCAGAGCCATGTGGTTTAAAAATCATACAGAATGAAACTGAAATCTTAAATGATAATAGTATTGAAGTTACATGTATTGCGATTGAGAACTTAAAAAAATATTGAGCCAAATTTAACTTGTGTGGTATGCCAGTACTTTTAGCTAGTGTGCCAAAGCTTTGTGCCATTTAATTGTTAATATTGTATTAAATGAATATAATTAAAGTATTGCTGCCATAAGAAGTACCTAAGAAGAATTATTTTATAAAAGTTTTATGCGAATTTATTTTTAGATGCCTGTTTAAATACCTACCCATATTTTAGTAGCGCATAACATAACATAAACGTTCACGCCGAATATCCCCGAAGGGGTTGGCAGAGGTACTAATACTTCTGAACATCACGTGACTTTGTCACCTGGTGTTCAGAGTACCCACGTTTTGCATGGACAGTGTACTCACGTGATAGGGGGCAGGCCTATCGCCGTTTTGTACGAATACACTGTCAGATGACTAAGTACAACTCAGCCATGTGGGTTTCCTCACGATGTTTTCCCTCACCGTTAACAACCATGATAAATTAACCACACATATGTCTTTAGAAAAGACAAATTGGTGTAGGCCCGACCCAGAATTTGAACACTAGTCGTTTGCACGATAACCGAGTGTTCTACCCACTGGGCTATCACGGTTGCACTTTATATCTCTAAGCAACTATACAATAATTTTATAGTCTGCCAACCAACACTTGTCCAGTGTAGTGGACTGTGGCCAACTCATCCTATAAAGGGTAGGCTTGAACCTAATTGGGGACATACATGGGTTGTTAGGAAGAGAAACAACAAAACATATTATAACTATTTCAATGAAGGAAATAAAAAAAATCGATACCAGCGGGACTCGAACCCACGACATGAGGGTTCACGCAGGTTATAGTAATAATCCCCACATGAGATTTTCATGAAAATCAAAGCCTAAAGCATATTATAATACTAATTTCGAACAATATTATGTTGAGCAATATGACGATAACTGTTGCTTTGTTGAAAGAAAGAAAATATTAGTAGCGCACTCTTTGTAAATTTGTTTAAATTTAATACTTATTATTATTTAAAGTTATTTGGTTTTATTTTCATGCTGCATAAAATCTCATAGTCACCCTAGATAACCAGACAGCGATATAACGTTCAGCCAAGTGGTTGGACGTTGTGTTCAACTAAATGGCTGACTGAAATTTAGCCCTTTACTAGGAGCCGGCGTTTAGTTAAGCAGCTAGCTGCTTTGTCAGCTGGCTGATTTATCTAGTTGGCTGCGAATTAAATACTGTCAACACCTATATTTTAAAAAAGCCTAATGTTATTTAACTTACTTTGAAACATTTTTAACAATGTTATGGGTTTGTTCTTTCATTACATTCTTGCATTCCAGGTAGCTATGGATCCACAGCAAAGAATAAAAAGAAAGAACTAGACGATTCTCATAAAAAGATATTCAATTTCAACAAAGAGGAGGAGACTATGGCAGATGAGATGTCCAAAAATGAAGTAAAATTTAATAAACTCATGCTACTTGAAAGCCAAAATCAGGAGCGTACGGACAAGAAGAATAAAATGATTAAGGATACTGCTACACTTGCTGGTAAGAATTACTTACATATACTTACGGTAATAAAATTAAAAAAAAGGTAGCCAGAACCTCATTTTTTATTTTTAACTCAGCAGTCACTTTCGGAAGTATGGGGGGGGGGGGTAAAGATTGCGACATAAAGAAAGTTTGGTGATGGGTTTAAAAAGCTCCAAAACCCAAAGTCGAGTCTTACGATACCTGCGAGAAGAACTGGGATGTAATGAAAGGTTTTTAAAGTATCCAACACTTCTTGCTACCGCATCGATACTAAATAGTTGCTTTTTCAGATGTTGAAATTTCCGAGGTAGAGACTGTTGAGCAAGCAGAGGAAGGCATGAAGGCAATATTAGAGAAACTAAAGGTTCTACAAAATGATCTGAAAGAACAGCGCGCAAACTGTGACGCAGAAGAAAGGAAACTTCAAGCTGCCATAGATGAAAGCAGAGATAACTTGGTATGATATTACTAGTTTTATTGAATGCCTTATTAATATTATACATGTTTAAATTTTGTATTAAGTCTTTGGATCTGCAGAAACGATTTTGAAAATTATTTCAATATAAGCTTTAATACTGCGCCATATAATGCAAGTTATTTTTGTATACTTGAGTTCTCAACCCATAGTAATAATATAATCACAATTTATCATATCACACATCAGTTATGATAAAAAAATATAATTACATGTAATTGAACCATATTTTGTGTGATATTAAGTAAAGTTTTAACTCTTATTTCAGACGCGCCATCAACAAAATATAACAAGCAAAGATAGTGATATACAAAAGCTAAAGAAGGAAATTGCAAAGGTCACCAAGGATATTGCTGATGCTAACCAATCCAAGATAAAATTGGAGTCCATGGAAAAGAAAATTGCAGAGGCTGAAGAGTAAGTTTTTATATTTGCTTAAAAGTATTTTTCCTGAAAAGTTGCAACAAAGGCACTAAATGAGGTATGATGATAAACCTGTTTAGGGTGCCGAAAACATACAAAGGCACCCGGAAACCAACAACGAAATTCATTATTCATCACAACAATGCTTGCTCTGACCAGATTTATTTTATTATTAATGGTTTTACGGCCCTGGTTACTAGACCTTTTAAGCCCGGCTCTGACCGGGGATCGAACCTCACAGACCTAAGATCTAGCTGACTGCGCTGGTGACAGCTGCCGACCGGCGAAATCATCTGACTGAATGGCAATGTACTAAACTAATAAATAAAGGAAAGAAAATTTTCGACACAGGCGGGAATCGAACCCGCGACCTCGGGTATACGCCCCGTCGTCGTCCTCGTCGATCTCGTCGTCATTGACACAGTAGTTCAATGGCAGAGCGACGAGGGCGTATACCCGAGGTCGTGGGTTCGATTCCCGCCTGTGTCAAAATTTTTCTTTCCTTTATTTAATCTTTATTTATTAGTAACTAGTGGATCGTCCCAGCTTCGCACGGGTAGCGTTGTTTTTTTAAATATCTGAGATTTCTTTCTTCAGTCACTGCTCAAGCATTGTGAAATTCAGCGCAATGTTTTCAATTTATTAAATTTATAGCACTCCCTAAACAGTGTAGTTTGGTGATTTTAAATGCGCTTTGATGAACGGTTCAGTATTTCCGTTTAATAGCAAATTTTTAAATAAAACACTATGAAGTATTTATAACAATCTAAAATATAAATCATTACGTGATTTAGGATGCAACTACTCGCGCCATCTAGTATGTTATATGTAAATTAGTAAAGATTTGGTTTTGATCACGGGCGCGATGGATTATTTTATGTATAATTTCGGTGTTTGTCTACCGATTTCTATGATTCTTTTTTTATTGAATAGGTAATAATGTTTCGTTTTTTAAATTTGGGATGAGTGAGACGTTTACAAACATAAGAGTAAACAAATATAATCAGAATGATCCGAACTGCTAAGCTATCAGGAATTACACGTGTTATTGTGAGTCAACCGTAAAAGATAGACATAAACTGTAAGGGATTTTTTTTAGATAATTTTATGAAGAATATTTCTGTCACACATGATTTCTTTGTAAGTTTAACCATTGAGGCTGCACACGCGACGGAAGCTTAAAAAATGGAGTAACTTCTCCCGTTTTCCCAAAAATTCCCCTTTACTACTCTGCTGGAAAGTATACAAAAACCTGCGCAGGTGTATGAAGAATAATTGTACCAAGTTTCGTTAAAATCCGTCGAGTAGTTTTTGTTTCCATAAGGAACATACAAACCGACAGACAGACAGACAAAAATTTTACTGATTGCATTTTTGGCATCAGTATCGATGCCTAATCACCACCTGATAGTTATTTTGAAAATATATTTCATGTACAGAATTGACCTCTCTACAGATTTATTATAAGTATAGATAATCCCCACATGAGGTTTTCATGAACAAAAACATTCAAATTATGGACTAAACTAGTCAACAACTAGATGTAGTTGATGAGCCTTTATACTAAAATATTAAATGTATCACACTAAGAGCTAGCAAGGTAGGATGTTAGTCCTGTGTTTAGGGTGCCCGAAACATACAAAGACACAGAAATACACCCAAGCCCCGAAACAAGCATCGTTATTCATCATATCTCTACCCCAATATTATGTGTTACTGTGAAACCCCATTTTTGAGTAAAAACTTGGTCAAACATAGGTTAGCCGCATTTTATTTAATTTCATTGTTTCTTGGTAAAAAATACATATTTACTATCTGTTATAGAAATTGTACCAAAGCGGAAGCGGAAGTGAATTTGGAAGAGTTGCAAAAAGAAATAAACAATAATGAAAAGGCTATGGAGGAGTTAGAACAGGAATCCGAGAAAATCAGTGAAAAGGTACGATTTTATATGTAAAAATCGTGGTTTAATTTTCATACTCAATAGTGCCTCTTAGAACAGTGCTACCCCTTCTGTATAGTTTCATTCATTCAATGTGATTCAATAGTAAAAAAGTGTAAGGTTAATAACATAACCGTCGTGTCTTGCCAAGAGATCAAAGAGCTGGCATTAAATAGAAGTGACTGGAGAGTGTTCAACCGACAAGAGCGTTGCTCTTAAGTTTATGATGATGAATAACATAATGTATTTATTGTCAATTACTTACGCGTTTTTGCATTTTATCCTTTTCTCGTAACAATATTAACAATTAAGAAACACATTTTCATATAGAAATTAGAGAAAAAGGAATATTTAATTCCAATATTTGTGTTTTGAATGTATGTAAAAACATCATGTATTTAATCTTTTATAGATATCAAATTTACAAAAACAATCAGCAAAACTGAAAGAAAAAGATATGTTGGAAGAGCAAGTTAACTCTAAAGAAAAACAATGCAGTACATTAAAGAATAAACATAGAGATGGCATTGTAGAGGTCCTCGGTGAAATGCCTGAGTCAGACTTTGCGCTGAAAGTTAACAAAGTAGAACTTGAGCTCCGTACTACTGTCGAATCTACTAAGAAGAAGTTGAAAGAGAAGGAGAAGCAAGTAAGTTTTATATGTTGATCCCCTTAATAACTCTTTCGGCCAGACATGCTATATTAGCATTAGCTGTTTAGTCTCGGCTTTAAATAGCACTAAACTATTCCTCCTCGCGGGTCTCGTAAGAGGTATCTTAGGGTTTATGACTTTTTTAGTGATTTTGGGCGACGATATAGCTAGAGAACCCCATAACCAATCATATTTTTAAACTTTTCCACAATAAGCTTCCAAAATCGGATGACGTGTTTCTAGTTCTGAGAGTCTGTCTAGCCTTTTTTGGGATTAAGAACCGTGAGTATATACATATATTGACATTAAAATCGCTCTTCAAACGAATAAGAAGCGAATTGGCGCACTTGGTTTGTTATTTCTGATGTATTTCAAAAGCGTTAAAACCTGAAGCTAGAAACACAAATATTATTTAACATACATACATATACTCACGCCATCAATTCCCACTGGGGTAGGCAGAGACTATCGATCGCCACTTCGTACGATCCTGACAAACCTCTCTAGCTTCGTTTACATCCATCAATCTTTTCATACATGCTCTTTTATTCTTCATACTTCGGACGCCAGCCTTCTTGAGCACACTCTCAATTTGGTCCAAGTGTGTTTTCCGTGGTCGTCCTCTACTAACATTACCATCCACACTAGCTCTATAGATCCCTTTTACCAATTTTCTGTCATCCATCCTCTCTATGTGCCCAAACCATCTCAACATTCCTTTTTCTATCTTTCTTACAATATCATCTTTCACACCACACTTTTCACGAATAACACTATTTCTCACTCGGTCACACAATCTAACATTACAAATTTTTCTGAGGGACCTCATCTCTACTGCATTCACTCTGCTCTCATGCTTCTTCTGCCACACCCAACATTCGCTTCCATACATAAGCGTAGGAACAAGAACAGCATCATGCACAGCCATTCGGGCCTTTTCAGACACCGTTTGACTGATCATTAGGCTATTCATTGCTCCATTTACCGCATTGCCCTTTTTCACTCTTCTTTCAATGTCATCATCACATTTTCCATCCCTTGTAAACAAACTTCCCAGATATACAAACTCCTTTACCTGTTCAACATCCTTACCATCAATCGCAATCACGCATTCTGTCACATCTTCCTGTCTCTCAAAAACCATCGTTTTGGTCTTGTCCACATTCACCCTCATTCCCTTTCATACAAAAGACTCACATGCTATATTCATCATCTCTTGCAACTCTTCTGCCGATGATGCAAGTAGCACTTGATCGTCAGCATACAAGAGGCATTTAATGATGAATCCACCCATTCTTAGTCCATAATCACTTTCACGCAACTCTGTCAAACAGTCATCCATGAACAAATTGAAGAGCCACGGAGAAGCTACACATCCCTGTCGGACACCCCTAGAGATTCCGAACCAGTCAGTGTTTTCCCCGTTTACTCTTACACATGCACTAGAATCCTCATAGAGTGATACCAATGCACGTATAAGTTGACTCCCCAAACCGAACTTGGATAACACCTCCCATAAACACTTTCTTACCACTCTATCATACGCCTTCTCTAAATCAATGAAGGAGCAATACACCTTTTGGTTCTTAGCTAAGAACTTTTCGGTGATGCTCCTTAGAGAGAAGATTTGATCCATACATCCCATTCCTTTCCTAAATCCCGCTTGCACATCCCATATTTTCTCATCAGTTTCATTCATCACTCTTTCAATCAGTACCTTAGCATACAATTTACCAACAATGCTGAGTAAGCTGATGCCGCGGTAGTTTTTAGCCTCTTGGTGTGACCCCTTTCCTTTATATAGAGGCACAATCACCGCCTTGCACCAATCTCGTGGAACTTTGCCACTCGACCAGCATTTTTGGAAAAGGAAGTACAACCAAGAAGCCACCAACCCTTTACCAGCCCTCAGCATTTCGATAGTAATCCTATCATACCCTGCCGCCTTCCCTACTTTCATACTTTTCATTGCTTTCATTATTTCTTCCATACTAATCTCACTGTCACTGAAATCACCCATCTCTTCGTTCCAATCAACATTACTGTCGATTGGCGGAGAAATGGATGCATCCTCTTTTTCAAACAGTCCCTCAAAATAATTCTTCCATACCCGTTTCATGCTACTTTCATCCGTCGCCAATTCACCCTGTTCATCTCTTATTACACTCACTCTCGTGTTTTGGGAATCTCCCTTTTCCTTCCGGATATACTTCCAGAATAACTTTTGGTTATTCCGGAAATTATCAGAAAGTTTCCTCTCACACCACTCTTGCAAATCCCGCTTTTTCTTTTCTATTTTCTTCTTCACCTCATTCTTAACTCTCTTATATTCATCTTCACTTTTCTGCACTACATCGTCAGTTACACTCGCATTCATCCGTTTACTAGCTTTAATCGCTAGTAAATCTAACCACGCTTCTCCAACCGCCTCTTTCACATCTTTCTCCCACCAACTTGTTGGTGGTCTATTTGACCTTTTACACACTCCACAAACTTCCGTCGCACATTCAACCATCGTCGATTTGAGCACATCCCATACTTCTTCTATTTCCATTTCATCCTTCATCTCCACGCAACTTAGTCTATCATCCAATTTCCTCACGTATTCATCTCTGATATTTTCATCTTCTTGCAGTTTTTCCACTTTTATTCTCGCAAAATCCAATATTATTTAAATATATTCAAAATATTATTTAAATTAAAAATAATAAATCATTTTTTTCTTCAGTCAACTAGGTTGGAAGCAGAACGTCAACATGTGCGAGACTCCTTAAATGAGAAGCGTTCTGAGCTGACCAAAGCTGAAAACCAAATGTATGAAGCTTGCGGCACTCAGACATATGAAGCTACACTGGTCAAAGTTAATGCTTCGGTGGAGAAGTTGCAGGTATGGTTTTTTAAAAGCTAAGTGATTGATAAGATATACATGAAGTCTATATTATACAGGTTGAAAACAATGAATGATATAACTCTGTTATTTCTAGTATATCGAATTAATAATAAATTTATTTAAATTCTTCTTTTGCATTCCACATGTCATATGATCTTACAAAGATAATTAAGTACCCATGTGGACCCTGTAGGGCACAGCAATATAAATCTAAATATAACTTAAAATTAACTTAAAATATTAATTAAAATCTTAAACTAAACATATTGACTTAAAATTTGAACATAAAAACATATTGGAGTAGGTAAGTATAAAAAATTGAGCTGCCTAAGAAAACCATAATCAGCTTTGTCTAAAAATTACTATATTAAAAGCCTATCACATAAATATAATTATTGTTCTTATAGAAAGATTAGCTAAATTGCCTTATATGTTTTAAACTTGTAGAACGAGCACCACACTCTCCAATCGTCTATCTACATAATGAACAAGTACAAGAAGCAGTTGGAGGAGAATAACTGCTGTCCGCTTTGCAATCGAGGATTTGAAGCTCAGAATGAGGTAATTAAATATGAATTTTTTCTTTGCATGAATTTGCTTTGTAGTGCTGGCTTAGAATGTCGCTACCCCTTTCGTCGTCCCTACGTGTGTCGTAAGAGGCGAAGGGTATTGGGGATTTTTATTGGATTTTTGGGCGATGCTGTTGGAGACCCATCACCAAAAACCTTTATTTTATCGCACTCAACTTCCAAAAGCGGTTCAGGAATTTATAATTCCTTGGCTCTGGCTACCCCTTCTAGGGAATTAAAGCCGTGAGTATATGTATGTATGTCTTTCTTAAGGACATTTTCAGATGAACAAACAAAAATATCCAAACGTTCACTATGTATAACCCCACAGGGGTGGCAGATGTACAAATATGAACATCACTTTAGATTTAATTTCATCTAATGTTCAAATTACTCACGCTTTGCTTTGACAGTGCATCCATGAAATAGGGGGCAGGCCTTTCTCCGTTTAAGTAACAAATACACTCTCAAACGACTAAGTACAACTTATCCTTGTGTGTTTCTTCAAGTTTTTTTTCCTCACCGCTTTGCAATCGAGGATTTGAAGATCAGAACGAGGTAATATACCACGTCGGGGTCACGTGTACACCCTGCTGTGTACCAGCTTATAATTTGTATTTACATACATACATATACTCACGGCTGTAAATCCCGTGAAGGGGTAGCCAGAGCTAGGGAATCAGAAATTCCCCAGCCACTTTTGGAAGTTGCGTGGGGAAAAGATGGTGAAATAAAGGTTTTTGGTGATGGGTCTCCAACCGCATCGCCCAAAAATCCCTTAAAACCCCCAATACTGTTAGTCGCCTCTTAGTAGTACACCCACCGGAAGAAATGGGGTAGTGCTATTCTAAGCCGGCACTACTGTATTTCTTTTTTTATATTATCATTGCTGAGTTGCAATTTGTATTTATACTTAGAAAAACATTCAGATACCGCGATGTAGGTTTTTTATGACGCTGTTTGTGAGTAAGTTTGCTGTCTAGAGGTCACCATAATATTACGTTTACAGAGTTACACTTTTCGATAGAAATCTTTGTCTTTAAAATATATCTGGCCAATAAAAACCTAATCCGAATCAATGAAAAACTAGAGGACCCAGCTTTGCACGAGTAGTGATATTTTTCAAATATCCAGTCACTGTTCATCCCGTATGAAATTTAATGTCATGATTTATAGCCCAAAGCATTTCTGAATTGTGTAGCTGTCTGACTTCGGAAGATTTTTCAAGATCGGTCCAGTATTTCCGAAACTATGTTTTTACAAAAAAAAAACTTAACTTGTATACTTTATCTCTATATCATATAGGTATAAATAACAAAAAACATGTTTTATTTTAGTATGATTATTTATTCTAAGAATAAAAATACATTTTATTTCAAGTGCAAGAATCACAATGTTTATTTATTATTTACATGTCAACATTTAGTCAACGAGAATACAACCATAAACTATATACAACATCTTTCCCTTTATGTAGTTTTAATACGAACAATTAAACAAAACAAACGAAGTACTTACACAAGGAAAATGAAATTAAAACCAAATCAACTAATTCAACAAACATCAGCAAAATATAAATAAAATCAACAATCATATCCAAATCTAACAGGCTTCTTTATCACTCGGCCATACCTTGACACTACAGGAACTGTCTCAGAGATAGTATTGGCCGATTTTGGGATCTCAGTTATAACATTATTATTATTTGATATCGCGTTGTCACAATTACGCTGTTGTGTTTCAACCCTTTCCATTCGAGGAGCAATATGTATTTCGTTTCTCCTATACCTACCATCATTAATATCTGATTGGACGTAATAGGATCTTGGACAACCACTATTCCCTAATATGATGCCCGGTTCCCAGGAACAATTAGGAAGTCTTTTAAAATTAACTGATTGACCCCGAAAGTATTCTGGTCTTTTACAAGCCTTTCTGTTATAATATTTCTCCATTCTTAATTTTTCAGCTCGTTTTAATTTAATAACATCATTGATACTAAATTTTGGTTTCAAACTATTATATGTACAAGGAATGTTAGTTCTTAAATTTCTACCCATCAGACAAGCAGCTGGTGAACTTCTTTTCTCTTTTGGCGTGGTTCTTTGATTAAGCAAAGCTAAATAAAAATCTTCTTTAGCATCTATTGATTTTTTCAAAATATTTTTCATCACTTTCACTGCACTTTCAGCTAACCCATTTGATTGTGGATAATGCGGACTCGACATTATATGAGTGAAATTCCATTCTTTACTAAAATCTTTAAATAAACTACAATCAAAACATAAAGCTCCATCCGTATTTACAACAACTGGTATACCGTGCCTTGCAAATATCGATTTCAAACAATCAATTACCGAAACAGCACGCAAATAATTGAGTCGACTCATTTCAATGTAAAGGGATAAAGCATCAACTACTACAAGATAATATTTTCCATTCAACTCAAAAATATCACAACCTACTTCAGACCACGGTAAAGTGGGTACATCCTTATATTTCAAAACACACCTAACCTTATTATTTTGATATTTCTGACAAACTGTGCAACTGTAAACATAACGTTTTATATCCTGATTTATACCAACCCAAAACATCGTTAATTCAGCTCGACTTACCATTCTATTTATACCTGGATGACCAGTGTGCAATTTTTCTAACATTTTCCATTTAAGATTCATCGGAACTACAATCCGATCTCCTTTAAAAACGAATTCTTTTACAACCGCTAATTCATCTCTAAACGAAAAATAAGGTTTTAACCCTTCTGGCAATTTTTTATACTCAGGCCAACCTACTTGTATGAATTTTCTTAAATTAATCATATTGCTATCTTTTTCATAGTACTCTGATAATATCTTCCAATTATCTTTGCTTATTGGTAAATTATCTATCAACATTGCTACCTGATATTCAACGTCGTCAAATGATGTTTCCTTATCACAACTTTCCGCTGTAAAGTCCCTAGACAAAGTGTCGGCTATATACATATATTTACCAGGTGTGTGAACCAAATTTAATCTATAAGATTGTAAACGTAACATCATTCTTTGTAACCTAGTTGGAATCTTATGCAGCGGCTTATTAAATATCCCTAATAATGGCTTATGGTCCGTTTGTACAACTACATTATCTTTTCCAAATACATATTGTCTAAATTTTTCTACACCAAAACAAACTGCCAAGAGTTCTTTTTCTATCTGAGAATATCGTGTTTGGGAGTCCGTTAATGCTTTTGATGCATATGCGAGCGGTTTCCCATCTTGAATCAATACTGCACCCAACCCTTTCATACTTGCATCCACACTCAACATCAAAGGTTTATTTATATCATAAAAACTCAAAACTGGTGCTTCTACTATACTTGTTATCAACTCATTAAAAGCTTTGTCATGATGCAAACTCCAAATAAACTCTACATCATTTTTCAGTAATTCTCTCAAACAACTTGATTTATCAGTATAGTTTGGTATAAATTTACATAAAAAATTAAACATTCCTAAAGCCCTTTGCAGAGATTTTTTATCCACAGGTTTTTTCATGTTTTTTACTGCACATATTTTCTCATTGTCTACAGCTATACCTTTAGATCCAAATTTGTAACCCAAAAATGTAATTTCCTCAACACCAAATAGACATTTTTTTGGATTAAATTTTATACCTTTACTTTTAGCCCTAATCAACACATTCAATAACGTTTCTTGCAAATTATTCAGGCTATCTGCCCATAACAAAATATCATCCTGAAATGTAACAACATTTTTAATGTCTCTAAATGTTTCACATATAATTTTATGAAAAATTTCCGGCGAAACATTCAATCCAAACGGTAACCTCAAAAATGAATACCTTCCCCACATTGTTTGAAAAGTACATAATTTAGAACTATCTTCATTTAGTGGCAACATCCAAAATCCTGACTGTGCGTCCAATTTACAATAATACTTAGCACCGGACAAATTCGCTATAATTTCATCAATTATTGGCAGTGGATAATACGCTCTTTTAGTAACTTTATTCAACTCTCTGGGATCCAAACAGAGTCTCAGTGAACCATCATTTTTCTTAACAATTACTAAATGATTTACCCAATCTGTTGGTTCTGATGTTTCTTTTATAATGCCATTTTTTACCATGCGATCCAATTCTAACTTAACCTGATCTTGTATCGAAAATGGAATTCTACGTACTGGCATGACTACCGGCTTAATATTTGGCTCTACTTCTATGTTGATTTTTTCTGGAAATAAACCAACCGATCCATCAAATAAATAATTAAATTCTAAAGGGACCATGGGATTTATACTTTTTTCTAATCCACATACTCTTGTCACAAGTCCTAATAACTCAGATGATCTCAACCCTAAAATATTCATACATCTTTGTTTAACAATCATAAATTCCAAAATAAAATTATTATTGTTAAACTTACAGCATAAGTTACACTTTCCAAATATAGGCAATCTATTATTAGTATATGATAATATGCAGCAATTAGTTGATCTGATGATACTTTTGTCTAAATCCAACTTTAAAAATTGTTCATAACTAATCACATTACATTGTGCTCCTGTATCTACCTTCAAAGAAATTGCTTTATTATTAATATCCATATTTACTACATACCATTTTGAATAATCATCTCCCATTTCTAAACTACTCACATAAAATAGTTCTTCATTGCTTTCATGGTTCAATTCAGACGACCGCAACAAATCAATCTGTTTTTTCTTGGACATACATTTTGTTGCAAAATGATTAATTTTATTACAGATTTTACATTTTTTTCCGTAAGCTGGGCAACGTCCATAATCATGTAACCGACCGCAATATGTACATTCTTTTTTCTCACTGTTTCTTAATACATCAATGGGTTCTTCTTTCATATTTATCTCGTCACTGAATTTCTCACTCTTTATTACCTTCATTTGATCTTTTACCACAATTTGCATTCTGCAAATGTCTAAAGCTGCTGTTAAGTCCAAATTCGGTGTCCTTAATAATGTCTGTTGTAAATTGCTATCATATATACCACATACAAATACATCTTTTATTAAACTGTCCTTTAATTCTCCAAATTCACAACTTGTAGCAAGATTTTTCAATGATGTCAAATAGCTTTCAAAACTCTCTCCATCCATTTGTTTTCTTGTCAAAAATTTAAATCTCTCAAAAGTTATATTAACCGTAGGTACAAAATGATAGTCAATTTTTTTTAAAATCATATTCAAATCATCTTTTTCTGTATCTGATAGTTGAAAAGATAAAAATATGTCCCTTATCTCATCACCACCGTGATATAAAAAAATAGCCACTTTTCTTTTTTCAGGAGCTTCAAAGTAATAAGCATTGATATAGCTATCATATGCTCTCTTAAACTTTTTCCAGTTGTTCGCCACATTACCTACCATACTCATGGGTTCCAAGGGTAACATTATATTTGCCATATTGTTTCAAAATTCAATTATTCAAAGTACTAAATTAAAATTACAAATTACTAAATTAATATTTCAACAAAAAAAAGCTATAATCGCTGTCACCATGTTTTATTTTAGTATGATTATTTATTCTAAGAATAAAAATACATTTTATTTCAAGTGCAAGAATCACAATGTTTATTTATTATTTACATGTCAACATTTAGTCAACGAGAATACAACCATAAACTATATACAACAAAACATAATGCCGTGTAGTGCCGGCTTAGGATGTCACTACCTCTTTCTACCCATAGGTTCCGTAAGAGGCGACTAAGGGTATGGGGCTTTTTAAGTGGTTTTTGGGCGATGCGGTTGGAGACAATTTAACAAAAAATTCAATTTCCTTTAATATTGCATAGTTATATATAAAGTTGGTGTGTAGTTTAGTACGCCTAGCAGTTACTTAAAGTTATTGCATTCAATTTAATAGTATAACGTATACAAAAATATAATATTTTCGCAGGTATCAGAGCTGATAACAGATTTATCAACGAAAGTGATGAACGTACCAGCCACCCTGGAAAAAGTCACTGAAGAACTGCAGAAAGAATCCGCTAAGAAAGATGAGTTGTTGAGTCTCAAGTCGCTGAATGAGAAAATCACGTCGCTTAAAGAAGAGACTATTCCGAATCTTGAAACAAAGCTGGCTGATGTTGATAAGGTATGCTGCTTTAAACTGTTTTATTTATGTTTACGAGCAATCTAATAAATCGTTATTAAATATATTGTTTTATAAAAGCGAAGAAATTTTAGTTACTCGTCTCTACATCAGCTATCTGCAAGTGAGTCCAGCCAAAATTATGAGATTAGCCAAACAAAAAATACAGTAAATGCTGACATTAAAGATATACACTTTTCTGTGTGTACTGTATATAGTAGTTAGATATATCCATTAGACATTAGTAAGAAGCGGGTAGTTTAGGCCGAAATATATTTATTATTTATATTGGTTTAGCCCAAGCCTTAACGTTGCTGAATTATACTTAAAAAAAAAACCTTAGCAAGAACGATGAGCTAAAATCAATGCAAAGATATTATCTTAACTTTTTGTTTCCAATCTTTTGCCTATTATAATTTTTATGTCTTTAAAGTTTTTATAATGTACAAAGCATAAATTGGCCTAACTATATTAATTTTTGCTTTTTGCTCTATAGAAATTGGCAGAACTAACTGAATCTATTGAAGAGTTCAACATGACGATGCTAGAGCCGGAGAAAAAGTTGCAAACGGCGCGACAAATTCAACGAGAAATGCCGTCTTTGGATCGGTTTATCAACGAAATTAAAGTTCACACTAAAAAGGTGAGTTCTTTTTTACATTGTATGAAGTATTTAATTTTAAAAATAGACTTGGATTTAGGTTAGTTATTATCAAAACTTTCTTAAAGTAGTTTTTTAATTTGGATACCCTTTGTAGTAATTCACTAATAAACTGTATTCGTAGTGAACAGGAGCAGCCCTTTGTAAAGAAGCTGCTGCCCAATATCTTGTTATTTAGAACTAGCTTTTTGCCCCGCGACTTCGTCCGCGTGGACTTCATTTTTTGCATCCAGTTTACATAATACCAAAATACCGAAACACTATCTCAACTTCTGTTTTTTATATTTATAATCCCGCGGGCATTGTAAATGACATAAAGGACATTGAGGCTTTTTAAGTGATTGTTGGGCGATGCAGTTTGTGACCCATCACTAACAACCTTTATTAACCTATCTTTTATCAATATATTTCCATAATTGGATGAAGAATCTCCGAAGCTATGGCTACCCTTTTATGGAATTTATGGTTGTTAGCATATATTCATGAATGATTGATAGATGGATTTCATAAATTCAATCGCACCAAGTTTTATTATAAAATGTAAAAAAAACTCTATATTAACTTTCATTTGCTATATCAACCCGTTAGGGGTTGAGTTCCAAAAATTCCTTTTTAATTGTTCATAAGAATCATGAAACAAATATACCAAGTTTTTATGTTCAGAAATGAGAATATCTTTAGTAAGTACAGATACGGATAGTAGTTTGGCGCTGCGGTGACGGCCCGGTGCTGCCCCCTACACTGACCGTTGGTGATAGTGGGAGAGCTTGCAGCGATTGCTCGGCAATATAGGGATGATTAGTGGTGGATCTCCTTCCAAAATAATCGCTAAATTGAAGGGATAGTACTTGTTATTATTATATATAGTGTTATTTTAAGCTAACAAAACATTTTTTTACAAAAAGCTTGAATTACCTGAGATACGAACCCGGGACGATTGATTCATAATAGTTCTAATTAAATATTCATAGTAGTTAGTTATACCGCTACGCCACGGAGACGTTACCGGGGCGGTGTCAAATTTTTATTACGCTTTATTTCATATTAGTCTTACTATTGATAAACAAATTTGTCATTTAAATTGATGAAACCCTTCATCTTTCCAAAGTGAACATTAACAAAGTGTCTGATGTGAATTCCATCGATGATAAAAATAATCGCTGCAATATTTTGAGCCATATATGAGTTAAGGTTTTTTGATGTTCCTATGAGAACTCTTGCGGATTCCTTAGTTTCAAGGAATCGTCGTCGTTTCATTTAGCTTCTAAATTTACATGTTAATATTCGTTTGCAATATAAGTAGATGTAAAAAAAAATGTATACGATAAAAAAATAGTACATCATCCCTCGGGAGTTCCTTATTTTCGGGGATCCATTACCGTACCATTAAGCTTCTAAATTTTGATTTTTATATTAGTTTACAATATTTTACGTTGTTTTAAACGATGCACAGCGCCATCTCCAATGCATTTAGTAAGCAAACAATATTTTTGATTTCCCATGGGAACATATTTTTTCCGGGATAAAAAGTACCCTATTATTTAATTTAGACTTCTAACTACACGTCTGAAAAATTTCAAAGCAATCGGTTCAGTATTAACGGCGTGAAAGCGGAACAAACAAACAAACAAACTCACTTTCCCATTTATAATATTAGTATGGATGTCTCTTGAAGAAGATGGATGAATATAGAATACATAGGATGTAGAATAAATTAAACCAGATTTGGTTGCAAACTTTGGGTTTATTATGTTTAATTAGTGCAAATTACATGAGGTGAAGTTAAATTGAACAGTATTTATACAATCTGTCTAGCTAAAGTTACGTGTTTCTTGCTGTTGTTTGCAGTTACAAAAGTGGGGCTGAATAAAGAGCGTGACGCCCTTTTTATAGTAATCTTGACAGTTAATAGTTTGTTTCTTTTTCGTTGTTGTCTATGACGATAGAGTTCACGGCGTTGATACTCTTTGAGCACAAGACGTGTTGATACGCTTCCACACGTAGTATTACTACTATGTTGTAGAAATTAATTCTAGAGTGTTTCTTTAAATATTTCTCAAGTAGGTACCATACTTGTTTGCCACTGTAGTTTACTCTTCGTAAATTGTATACTGTAACTGAAAATGACAATAAATGGTTGGAAAAAGATGATATAACATAGGAATGTTGGTGATGGGTTACTGGCCACATCGCCCAACAATCACTTTAAAAGCTCCAACCCTTGGTTACTTCATGGCAACCCAATGTAAAAAATGCATTAGATCTAGTTTCAACCATTACTCGATATTATCATCATCATCCCAGAATTCGGACAGGCTTCAATCAAATATTAATATAGATACACAGTTCCATACAAATATTTGAAGAAGAAGTTATGTTTTTGTTGCATAAAAGGCACAAAAACTAACAATATATAGACAATAACCTTTTTTTAAAGTAAAAGGATACAGAAAAAAAAACAATATAAACACCAAAATATTTAAAAACACAAATCGAAAAATTAAATAAAAATATTAAAAAAGAATATAATACAGCAACCGTGATAGCTCAATGGGTAGAACACCGGTTATCTGGCCAACAACTAGTGTTCATATCCCGAGTCGGGCCTACACCAATTTGTCTATTCTAAAGACATGTGGTTCATTTATCATGGTTGTTAACGGTGAGGGAAAACATCGTGAGGAAACTTCCATGGCTGAGCTGTACGTATTCATGTGACAGTGTATTCGTACAAACCGGCGATGGGCCTGCCCTCTTTCACGTGAGTACACTGTCCAAGCAAAACGTGGGTACTCTGAACACTAGGTGACAATGCACTAGATATTCAGAAGTATTAGTATCTCTGCCAACCCCTTCGGGGATATTCGGCGTCAACGTTTATGATGTAATGAAATATAATATATTTAATGTATGTATGATTACAGTTAGAAGACGTGAAAGCGCAATGCAGTGGATTCGAAACCGACATTACTCTGGACGAAGCCACAGCGAAGCAGACAGAGCTCAAAGCCAAGTTGACAGAACTGCGCAATCAGGTCAAAACTGCGCGCAAACAACTCAACGACCACACCAAGACGATACAGAAACTTGTCGACACCAAGAACAAGCTTAAGGAGCAAATGCTTAATATACAAAAGAAGGTATGGAAGTATTTTTATTTTAGTGTATGCTAAGAAACTCACCATACTTTCCCAGTTTGATTTAGGCAGTGAGACTTTTTAATTATTAATAATTTAAAAAATTACAATATTTTAGTTAAGCATTTCAAAGGCAGCAGCAGTAAGATGTTTGGTTTGATGTTTTTAATCGATTTAAAATATAAAAAGGGTTTGTTTTAAAAACGAGGTCTAGGCCAATTGTAAATGTAAGTGTACAAAAAATTGTGTAATTAACGAGTCTGTCATAAGGCCCGTCATTTAAACTACTTACATTCGTATTCGTCACTTTTGATTTGACGCGATTTGAGACTTACATTTTTCTGTAAAAAAGCATTTGTGACACATAATTTCCTCATACTCTAAGATTATGTATTAAAGTTAGTTATTATTATTATATAGTTGGAGTTAAAAACAATACATTCCAATGAATATGTTTCGTTACCAATTCATGTTTTTCAAAGTAAAATATGTACACTTTTGTCAGGTCCAAGATTTGGTCAATCTAGAAGAGTCACTCAAGAAGTTGGAGGAAAATAAAGAAAAATCCCTGGTTGAACTGAAAGACTTACAAGATGGCGTTGAACCATTAGAACTGGTGCTAAAAGAAAAGCAAAGCGCTAAAAATGAAGGGGTCATGAAAAATAGGTGATTATAAATATTTATTCTCAAATGATGTCTTGGCTTTATGTACAACTAGGCGGCTACCGCGATTTCGCACGGGTAGTATTATCAAATATCTAAGATTTCCCTCGGAGGAAAATTGTGGTTTGAAGTTAATATGTTATTTTTCAATTCTGGACTTAGATATTATAATATAAGACTTATGGATATAAAAATTGATATGTTTATTTTCGATTACAATCTAAAATAAACTATTTGGGTAAGGGAGACCCAATACTTGCCTAAAGGGGTATATATATATTTATTGCTTTATACTTCTGCATACCTGAACTTCAGAAATGGTTTTGATTATATTAGGTAGATTAAAATTATAAGTATGTCCATGTCACCAACTATATTCTTTTTGTATAATTATTTCCACAGAGCAATAATTGACACAAAACGGAACTATGTGACAAAGGTAGACCTCGCATGTGAAAAGATAAAGTCTATAATAAAAGAGATCAAACAACATGATGACAAGAAAACACCTCAAGAAATGGAAAAGATCAAAGAAGCCAACAAAAAACTGATGGACACCAAAATGCAGATTATGAAAGATAGAGACACAATTACTAAGAAGATTGATAGTTTGAAAGATGAATTGGCTAAACAAGAGGTAATTATAATACGTACATCTTCTATTGTATTAACGTGTCACAGTGTTTGTCACCAGACTCCTCCGAAGAGCTTAACCAATTTCAATCAAATTTTGCAAACACATACGGTTGATTTTGAGAATAGGTTTATAACTATGTTTTATACTCCTTAAGTACATACATACATATACTCACGGCTATAAATCCCTAGATGGGGTAGCCACACTAAGGAATTAGAAACTCCTCAGCCACTTTTGGAAAGTTAAGTGGGGAAAAGATGGTAAAATAAAGGTTGTTGGTGATGGGTCTCCAGCCTCATCGCCCAGAAATCCCTTAAAGCCCCAATACCGTTAGTCGCCTCTTACGTACACCCACCGGAAGAAATGGGGTAGTGCTATTCTCCTTAAGTGTAATAAAAATGGATCGCTATATATTTTTCTAAGCGCAAAACTCGAAAGCGGTTAGAAGGAATCGACTGATTCTTTTTGTTAAGTGTTACTTAAAATTTGGAGAAGGCTGTAGAAAAAAATGTCAAGTTATGAAGATAATATTAAAAACATGTTTTTCATCAACGCATAATGGAGACCCTCAGTGGCTAAATATGACAATTTGATGACATCCATCAACGCAACGTAAATCTTTGACCGTTACCGCAGTATGTCGGTCCCCTGATCATTTATTATTTTCCGGTCAGCTAGTCTTTCTATAGTTTTTTCAATATAACCAATAATAATATAATTATTTTAACTATGTTCATTGTAATATTGCCTAAACTCCTTTGATTTTCTGAATACTATGTGATAGCCATTCTTGATACATAAAACAAATTAAAAAAATCTACCCTCATCTAATTTTATATTTGATACAACTTTAGAAAACCTTATGATTATTTATCCAGTTAGCTAGTACGTTATTAAAGTTGAATATTTATTTCATCCATGTTTTAGATATACAAACGTGATTTAGAAGACAATCTAAAGCTGAGAAAGGCCCAGGAAGAGATTGCCAAGTGTGAAAAACAGATAGAGGAAATAGACCAAAATATGAGCGGTATTAACGTGGACATGATCCCAGAGAAAGAGCCGTTAATGACGAGACAAGCACAAATAATCAGACAAAAAGCTGAAACTGATGGAGAACTCAAGATTTTACAGGTTTGTGGGTTTAACTAGATATAATTTGCATCGCTAATATTAGTAGAGGACGACCTCATTTGGACCAGATAGAGAATGTGATAAAATGGCAGGCCTCCGTAGTATGAACAATAAAAGAGCATGAAGGAAAAGATAGGCTAGAAGCTAGAGAGGTTTGCCAGGGTCGTACAAAGTGGCGATCGATAGTCTCTGCCTAACCCAATGGAAACTAAAGGTGTCAGTACATGAATGAATTTATGTAATTTGCATTGCATCTTCTTGTAGATATAATTACTTCTCAGTGTTAGTTAATTAGTTTAGAGAAAATAATATGTATGAAGATAAATTTCGAGCGAGAGTTTTGCGATTAACTTACAAACTGTCAAACTAAAGTCTGCCCATTCCAATGGGAACTTCGTACTTGATTTCTTTTTTCTATATATAAAGAATCAAACTCACGACTGTAGATCCCTAGAAGGGGTCTACAGAGCTTCAGAATAAGAACTTCCTTAGCCACTTTTGGAAGTTGAGTAACGAAAGGAATGTAAAATAAAGGTGATTGATTGTTCTTCAATCGCATCGCATTACAAACATGCACTAAAAGAAATTGCGTAGTGCTTTTCTAAGCCGAAACTTTACAGAAAAGTACTAAGAATTAAGTGCATGGCATATTCACTATTTTTGAACTACATCATCCGTAAGATTTAAGTCATATTTTTCAGTTAGGAAACAATAAAATTTCATGATGTATTAAACATGATATTACTAACTAACTAAAAGCTTGCTGCATCCCGCTCCAAAAATAATGATAATATACAATAATGTAATAATATTATATATATATATATATATATATATATATAAATGTATATCTGTCTTTTCATAAACATGATTTTCGAAGCCGCGGTAGTCAATATAAACCCAAATTTACAGGAAAAGCTGAAACAGTTAAAAGTCGAACTGATGAAATCGCAAAACAAAAATGTAGAAACAGATTACAAAGAGAAGTTTTATGATCTTCAAATCACTAAAGCGCTAGATAAAGACTTGAAGGACTATGCCATGGCTTTAGAGAAGTGTGTGTTGGAGTTCCATAAGGAGAAAATGGAGAATATTAACCTAATTATAAGGTAAGATATGCACAAATTGTGGGTATACATAATAAAGGTTTTATAACTGTTAGAAGTTATTATTGCACAGGAGCCATAAACTAATACGTAATCATAGATCTTATGTTCAAATCCATGTCATTTTCTACTTGTTCGCCGAATCTGATCTAAATCGGTACATTGCTGTGTGTGTTGTTGCTTGGTTGAATGTATGTTTATTACTACTTAAAGACTTATGACTAAATTACATTATATAGAGGGAATATGTGTGCGTACCACACTACATAGGTGTGATTGGTGAATACATACAGTTAATTTCATGTTTATAATATTCGTCAGGAATACACCACTTAAATGTATCACATAGATAAATCAAATTTCAGAGGTGCAAATTAATTAATAATATAATTGAACCCCAAACTTCCAGAGAAATGTGGCGTAAAATCTACAGAGGCAACGACATAGACTACATCGAGATCAAGACTGAGAGCTGTATGACGGCCGACTCGGATCGCCGCAAGTATGACTACAGGTAATGTTGAAGCCATTTTTTTTTTATACCTTTATAAGTAAGTTGGATAAACCATTGTATTACCCAGCCTTGTTTTAAAATATTGTTTTATTGTTTAATTTTACCATCCTGTACTATATTTAAGTTAAGTTAAATTAAGTTTAAACCAACTGTTTGCATGCGCCACGAAAATTTGGACTGTTAATAATTTTTGGCCGCCACTATACAGGCTACGCGCCTAGTGTGGAGACCACTGTATTACAATGTATGAACCGTTTTTTGAAATAAATAATATTTGTATTTGATTGCGGATACAACAAAAGCTATTACAGAAAATAATAAACAAATCACCTTATCAAACACAATCTACTCTTTCGAGTGTACGACATAAGTACATAGTTGGCATCTGAAGGTCTACTCTTCACACCGAGAACGATAAATTACATACGTAACTCTTCTACTCATATTAACGCAACGAATATTAGAATTTTGGTATGTATAGAACAATATTAATATTGGCGCTGTCTAGTCGATGAAGCCAACGACAACTACGGAGGAATCGTAGAATATCACCATGTATTCTTATATATCAGAAATCGTTTCGTGTGAGCGAGACAGAAATAAACTTTAATAGGGGTTAGAAGAGCCATACTGCCTATTATCGCTCTCGATGTAAAGAGTTGACTTTGAAGCAAACATCGTTTTTAATTATGTAAATGATTAATAAATCCGGTACTTTTAGCTACTGGAACAAAAAGAAAAGAAATTATTTCTTCGAAGCCTCTTATAAAAGAAAACAAAATTTTTAAAACAAGTATAAAATAAAAAAAAATAAAAACATAGAATAACTAGACATAAAAACAAAAAAACAACATATTCAAATCCAGTTCAAAAATAGTGCATGGCGAATAAGAGGCAAGAATAGGAATCTGGCTCAACAATATACTTTAAAGGCAAAGGCAAAATATAATTTATTACTGATTTTTTGCCAGATCCTTAATAATTTAAAATTGTATATTAAAATATAGATATGTACATATTGTATTTAATTACAAAATAATAATACATATACACACACATATATTTATATCTATACAAATATCAACGTAATTAACCTGAAACTAAATATATAGAGAGCAGCATCACGGTTGGGAGATAGCAGTACTGCATCATTTAAACATAAAGATACACAAATAAATCAAAATTGCATCAAATGGGCTAGCATAGGCTTTTACACCAACACCAACTACGTCGCGAACCTTTTGAGAAATCCTGTTACCTAGTGTTTTCTAATCTTGTTTTGACTCAATATATATATCAACATCGGGTTTAGCACAAAAGATGTTTGAATAGAGGAGTAATAGATTTAAAACTTAATTGCCTCATACCACTTCTTAAAAACCTCATGTATGATTGTCATAAAAATAAGTTTGTGGCATTGTGTGCCTACACTATTCTAAAACAGAATTCTAAAATACGAAAAATGATTTCTTATTAGAATCAAGAACTCCTTTCAATATCTGTTAATTATTGTCTACAGAGTGGTGCAAAGCAAGAATGGCGTAGAAATAGACATGCGAGGACGATGCAGCGCGGGACAGAAGGTGTTGGCGTCTTTGATCATCCGATTGGCCTTGGCTGAGACCTTCAGCTCTAGGTATTGCCTCTTCTATCTATTGTTTGTGCATTAACACCCAGTAAACCCTGACTTTGCATTTCTTTTTCCTGTTTTAATTTCTACTAGACCATTTACCATTAAAAAGAATAACTAGAAATATTCAAAGTAGTTAAATATAGGTATAATCAGAATTTCAAGTATATTTTTTTTAGGCGATAGGCCTGCCCCCTATCACGTGAGTACACTGTCTAAGCAAAACGTGGGTACCCTTCTCTAGACACTGGATGGCGCTTGCCATGTGAGTTCAGAAGTATTGGTACCTCTGCCAACCCCTTCGGGGATAAACGGCATGAGCGTTTATGTTATGTTATGTTATTTTTTTTGTGATTTACGTTGGCTCTGTTGCATGCCAGGCTAATACCAAAATGGTACTATAATCGACTTAGGAAAGATGTGTGGTGATTGGTTTCTGACGTGTTCTACTCACAAAAATAATTTAACAATCCCCAATAATTTAATGTTTTTTGACATGAATTCCTCATGTGGGGATTATTACTCATAAATAAAAGATGTTATTAAAGGAAAGAAAAATTTCGACACTGGCGGGGTTCGAACCCGCGACCTTCGGGTATACGCCCCCGTCGCTCTGCCAACTGAGCTACAGTGTCAGTTGGCATCCAGCGCGAAATTTCTCTATCCTTTGTTTCTTTTTTACACGTTCAAGTAGTGTTTGCGTTTCCTACCTCCGAATTTTAACTAATTCGGACGGCCACTTGTCTACCTTTTCAGATAGAATGCAAATGTTGGAAACGCCTAACTATCACATAATTTAATGTTTTTTGACATGAATTCCTCATGTGGGGATTATTACTCATAAATAAAAGATGTTATTAAAGGAAAGAAAAATTTCCAATACCCTTACGGCCGGTTTCACATCTGAGAATTCAACGATAAAAGCATCTCAAACTGTATTTAAGTACGTACTTACCAAAATTACGTTTCTGATTTGATGAAATATTGTAATTTGATCAAGTTTTGATTAAATGATCAAAATTTTGCGCATCTGTCAAAAAACTGACCTAAATGTCGAAATTTGCGTTTCTGAACTCGTTTGATAATACTCAAACAGCCATCATCGCAGATTTGAGTGAGTGACAGTTAAGTTGTCGAAATCGGCTTCTTAAACGGTGCTCCAATTTGTAATTGTGAAATATTAGACGGTAAACACATTGTTTTCGACAATATTCTGAAGATGTCTACGGATACATCGTTATCTTCACTAGAGGAAGCACAGCAGATACCTCAGATGTAAATACGCCGTCGCCGAGGAGTTCCTAGGATCCGGCCAAATTTCTTTGAAACGCTCAGTGAAAACCAATTTAAAGAACGTTTCAGGTTCAGTAAAGAATCGGTGCGCAGCATCTTTAGGAAAGTGCAACGAAGGATCCCACCATCAAGAATGCAACGGAGTGATTGTTTATCTGGAACTGGGAGCTTCCAAGCTGTCATTGGGGATACTGCAAATGTCAGCAAAGATATCGTGTGCCGTGTCACGGATAGGGTCACAACAGCAATAGCACTATTGAGACCAGAATTTATTTATATGCAAACTCAAGAGCAGCGTCCTACAGTGGCTTCAAGATTTTATGACATAGCTGGATTCCTAGATTTTATTGCAGCTGTTGATTGTACCCATGTCAAAATAAATACCCCAGGTGGCAATAGGGCTGAGCTTTACCGGAATCGAAAAGGCTTTTTTTCAGTGAATGTGCAAGCATTATGCGATGCAAATGTAAGAATATGCAGTTTGATTGCAAGATGGCCTGGATCAGTTCATGACGGGTGTAGTTGGGAGACCTTTTTTTTAATTGTTTTTCCATGTCTAGTCCCCCTGCTCGGTGTTACTTAATTAATTAACCACGAAAGATTACACGTAACTCCGTAACTATCTTTCCTCATTTACAGCAAGCACGAACTACCGATACCGAACAAATGGATCATATATATTTATATATTAGATTTTATTGATATATATTCCAAGTCATGTTGGTATCTTTGGTAATGAAAAGGTAGATAGTCTTGCAAAACTGACATAAAACACTATTATATTATGGGTTATGACCAGCGTAATGCAGCAGCGTAAGGGGTTTTATTTCAAATCTATTCAACCAATTATTCCATGCAAACCATAGTTTAGTAAATTTAAAATAATGTCAAAATCAGTCACATCAACCTTTGTCCGTCTACGTATTGGTCATTGTTGTTCTCCAGTTTTTCTAAATAAAATTAGGGTTCGAGATAACTCCCTATGCGATTGTGGTGTAGATGAGGGAACATTAGATCATTTTTTTTTTCATGATCACGTAATTTATCTTTTAATCTATACATTGCTTTAGCCAGAATTCGCATCCCGCTTCCCACTAATTTTCATAGTATGTTGAGTTTATCATCTTCTTCCTCCGATCTAATTACGGTTCTAGGTAAATTTATCAGAATCAACAATATAAGATTATAGTTTTAATAATACAATAATTAATGTAAAATGTCAGTTATTGCTTAATTTTTGATTTTAAGATAGTTTTTGATTTTATTTTTATTTGTTTCTTCACTTAAATTATTTTTAATTTTAATTTAATTTTACTTTTATATTTTGTCTAAACTTTAGAGCATGACATAATTTGTTGGGATTCGCGATAATGGGATTTCATTATTGTTTTTTATTTAATTTTATGTTCTTCCCAAAATATAAATAACTCTTAACTTAGTCTTTACTTAACCATTGATTAAATACCTTCAAGATCTAATTGTTTAATAATTACATTCTTTATATATATATTTTTTCGCTTTAATGATAAAAATGTTTACAACTAAAATTCACATGCGAGACTAAATCACGCTGTTTGTGGCGAAATTGCTGAAAAAATATTCGGCAGATACCACCAATAACAAAAAAAAATAATATAATTTTGATTGACGTTTGATCACAATGATTGGTTTGCTCTATGGTTTGGTGTATGTACGTTCCGTTGCCCAGTTTTATTGTTTGTTTATTTCTATTTTTTATTTAATTAAATGGTCTTAAAACCTCATAATAAATGTAACTACTAATTAAATATTATTGAATCAAGTTTGTTGATACAATTTGCTAATTAATATAAAATATAATTAATGAAATGTAACTTCATCGGTATTACCGGTTTTTGTAGGTAAATTGAAACGTTCATAGATTTTGATTAGAATCTTAACTAAATGCTTTGTTGATCACATTATAGCAGCGAGCAGTGTTTGTTCTGTGAAACACCTTAAACTTAAGTACTTACTTAGAGTTTGATAAAAACTCAACTGATGAGAGCTAGAATGCTCAGATGTGAAACCGGCTGTTAGTCCTCTCTTCCGACACCTGCGAGTAGAAATGGGTAGTTACCGAAATACAGGTAAAAATCAATTAATTAAATATATTATTGCAGATTCGGCATTCTTGCATTAGATGAACCGACCACCAATTTGGATCAAGAAAATGTACAGAGTCTGTGTCAAGCTCTTGGAGAAATAGTGCAGGAGCGGATGAGACAGAAAAACTTCATGTTTATCATCATCACACATGACAGGGAATTTATTGAATCTCTGGGGAATATTGACAAAGTGTCCCACTATTATGAAGTCTCTAGGAATAATGATGGAAAGTCTCGAATCAAGAAGATTAGATTCACATAGTTATTGTCATTCCAGTATGATTAGCAATAAGCATAACTTTAAGTTTCAAGCCTCGTTTATAACTTTATCAATAAAACAAATTTTGATATAAATAATATTTTATTTGCCTTAATAAATAATGAACATAACATCATGACTTTATAAGTCACCATAACTTATTTCAACACCCGTAATACTGCTCAACGGCTCACATATTTTCGCCTGATTAATGTGAAGAATCTTACTTTCTTGTAACACAGTCAAAGTGACTCCTAAACATTCTGCGACTTGCGCGGCGGGAAACGATATACCAACACACTTAGTGATGTACGGCACAAAGTCATCAGTAAAGCAAATGCAATAAGACACAAAATTCTGTCTTTCAACATCGGAAAACGCTTGCTGCTCCCTATGATAATAACTTATGAGTACTTGCACAACTTTCTCCAAAGATTTTCTGAAAGATGTATACACTTCTTTAACTATATTTAGCGGGGCTGTTATCCTCAACGAATTTAATATGGTCAATAAGCCATTACAGTATTCTGCTAATGGATAATAGTCAAGCAGACTGACTGGTGGTCCATTTGGCATATTATCATTCGAGGGTCTAGCGACATTTTTTAAACTAGGCACTTTGTAAGTTTTCATCTGGTTTTCATATTGATTATCAACTCTTTCCAACGTAGTATGAAACTGTTTGAGAAGGTTATCTCTGAAAAGCGGGGTTAGGACACATCTCATGTCGGCGCCGACGCGGCCAAATGAGAGGCTGAGGTACATGCATTGGTTGAATAAAGATTCGAAACTCGCTTCGTCTTCTTTTACGAGGTCTTGATTTAGCATTTGTGTTAGAACTTCAACCTGTAGAAATAAAAGATATTAATTTATGTGTGTAGATTCAAAAAACTCATCACTATCATAAAAAAAGTCATGGACCAAATATTTTAGATATCACGATGGCATTTTATCTAGTAGCAGGATTTGATAAAGTTTCATATACCTAAGTAAGACACTAACGCCCGATTTCTGAATTGAGTATCCAAGCTGAGAACGACTTAAGTATTGTTTTGTCTCATTCAGTTGTTAAGATTTCAATGCGACAAAACGATACTTAAGTTGTTCTCAGCTGGAATACTCAATTCAGAAATCGGGCGTAAACTACTGAGGTCAACATTTTTTTTTCATATGAATACGTTTTAACCTTTGTAAGTAAGAAAAACATAAGTCTAATACCTTATTGTAAAAATAGATATTTTTTATATGAAATGAATGATAAAAGCTTTTTACACTATCATATCACATCCCATGTATAACAAAAATTGCCTAGCATATTCTGACCGTCTGACTGATTTACCAATAATCGGATAAACATATTCAAAACTTATCGAGTAGTCACTAAGACTGACCTTCTGTTTGAGCCAACAAGACAAGGCACTATTCCCATTGAGCTCATCATCCTTCACTTGGGCATCTTGAGTGTCCGACAGGAATATCGACTTGTGTTGGGTCAGCACATTGAACAGGTGTATCCTGTGCAACTCCACCATCTTACGTAGGTGTTTCTCTGATGCTGAAACGGTACAATATTTTAACAGAGAAAAAGGCGTATCGTTGAAATTTCAAAACGCAGCCCCATGAATATTTTACTGCATTAATTATTATCATATCATACATATTTGCACAAGTAAATAGACTTACAATCAGAACCTTTAGCTTCCTCTAAAGCATTTTCGAACCAAGCGTTCCTTGCTTTCAAGAAATGAAGATGTAAGCCATCTCCGCTGCTGCCGCTTCCTGAAATGTTCAACGCACTTTGGTCATCATCAGTTGACTTGTACACTGTGTTGGCTCGCCTCAAGTAGCCCAGTATCTATGGACAGACATCTATATTCAATGGCTGGAATTATTTTAACTTTTTGCCTAAATCATTTGGATTAGCGTAAATCGTAAAGAAGAAATCATAGTAACCAACTTTTTATGTTAGTGACATTTTAGGGTGATATATAGTTTAAATTTTACATGTAGGGAGAACATTAGAAAGCCAGGAAAGACGATTTCTTGTTAAAGACATTTATAGAGACATCTAGAACAATAGCTGAATAACGTAAATTTAGATGTATAAATTTCTTCAAATATAAGAAGACTTACTTGTAGACATTGCGGCAGTGGCAAGTCATATCTCAGCTGGTTGTACAGGTGGTACAACGTCTCAAACCACAAAGTCATGATCTCTGTTGACATATTCTGGAATTATATGATTTTACATTAAATTCGTGTAAAGAAACAGTGATCTGATAGTCATTGTACGTACACAAGAGTTTAAAAATGGCTGAAGAGGTCAATAAGAGTACCTAATAACTAATAAACTAGTGACTATAGTAATGGCAATAGAAAATGATATTAAACGGAAAACTAATTACGTGAGATTCGACTGAAATAAACTCTAATCCTCATCTTGCGTAACACAGTATAACCTTTATTTAAACATGACTCACATTAACTTTTCACAAAAAATGCACTAGCTGGACTAACACTTAAGTCCCAGTATTAGCAAGATAAACAATATTAATTAAAATTCATCCTTTCTAGGTGTTACCAATTTTTGGTTGAGTGGAGTTCTAAGCATGTCATCATTTTATCTGAAAACCATCTCATTTAAAAATAAATGTATGTTAGCTTAGTTTGAAATATCAGTATGATTGGTCTCAAGGATTGTTATGCTTTCTTAAATAACAAATTAGATAAGAAGTTTTTCACTACCCCATTTCTTCCGGTGGGTGTACATAAGAGGCGACTAACGGTATTGGGGCTTTTAAGGAATTTTTGGGCGATGCAGTTGGAGACCCATCACCAAAAACCTTTATTTCACCATCTTTTCCCCACGCAACTTCCAAAAGTGGCTGAGCAATTTCTGATTCCCTAGCTCTGGTTACCCCTTCAAGGGATTCATAGCCGTGAGTATATGTATGTATGTATTTTTAAAAGAAAGATAAATTTACAAGTTAACTAACCTCCTAAAAACAATTATTAATTTACCTGAATTATAGGAATCTCAGCATATCTCTTTGATAAGTTTCTTATAAAAGTAAATATATCCAAAGCACTTTCATAGTCCTCTGCATTCAATGCTTCCCGCATCAAAGATGGAAGCTCTAACAACTCCAACAGTTTATCTCCCTGGTTTCTGACTGTGGTATATCGACTGGAAATTTAAACATGATATATATATTCCTTTGTATTTATAATAATACTCAGCTTTTACTTCCCCAATGTGTAATTGTGTTATCATGGCACAATTACCAATTTATGAGATCCTAACAAAACTTGAACTTATTTTACATTCATTAATATTTTCATTGTTGAAATATTTTCAGTAATTGAAATCTATTCTTAAAGTGAAAAGTTTGCTCTACACATTTTGATTTATTTATAGCCTTTTTTTAGTATGTGTTAGTCTAAGAGCATTTCAGTATATTGTAATAGTAAACACAGGGGAAAAACAGACTAGTTCAGGATTTATAAGGTAGGCTGACAATAATGTGTTTGGGTACCAAATGCTCTTCAATTCTTTCATGGATGATGAAAATTATTACAGACTAAGTATTAGTGCATGTATTATTCAACTCCAACATGATGGTCCAATGGGTAGAGTCTAGTCTAGTCCAGTGGGTACTGTCTGTTTACGGGCAGGTGTGAGTTCAAATCCTGGGTCAGGCCTACACCAATTTGTCTTTTCTAAAGTTATTTGTGTGGTTAGTTTATCATGGTTGTTAATGGTGAGGGAAAACATAGTGAGGAAAACCCACATGGCCGAGTTGTACTTAGCCATGTGACAGTGTATTGGTACAAAACACTGTAGGCCTGCCCCATATCACGTGAGTACACTGTCTAAGCAGAATGTGGGTACCTACTATGGACACTAGGTGGCGCTGTCACTTGTTCAGAAGTATTGGAACCTCTGCCAACCTCTTTGATATAAATGGTGTGAACATTTATGTATGTATGTATGTATTATTCAATTCCTCCTAGACACTAAATGTTCCTTAAAAAGTTGGACTGAAAAAAACTCAATGCTCTAACAATGAAATTGCCTTTATTGAACCCTTTTTCTCCATGTGTATGCACTATTTCTATTTATCAAAACTTCTTCATTTTAATTTGATTAAAGTTATAAATGGGGAAAGATTGACATTCTTGTGGTGCATGAACTAAAGAAAGGTACAACTAAAGAAAGAAATGTATTACCTTTTTTCTTTAACAATATTTCCAGCCATTTGTGAGAAGTTACTGGCTTCCTGTATAAAATTAGGCATTGCCTCTAAGAATGTAGACAATGAATCTTTAGATTTGCCCAAATCCTTCATAATTGCTCTTGATATATCTGCACTCTCTACAAAGGCCTTATAATTTGTGAATGCCAAATCTTGTGTTTCTTCTGTCAACCTCTTCATTTCTTCATCTAATCTTTCAGGCTCTTTACATATTGTATCCCAGTGTTGAGAGCCAAGGCTTTTTATGTACTCAGATATATCAGAGAAATGTTCTTGATTCACTGTAAAATATACTATTTAAGTTTAAAAATATACTACTACGGCTATACTACTAATATATTACTACGGCTTTTTAAGACATTGTTCAGCAATGTAGTTTGATACTCATCAATCACCAATAATGCTTTATATTTACTATCATCAACTATAAAAAGTGGGTGATGAATTGAATTTGTAGAACCAAGGCTCTGGCTCCTCTATTTTATAATTTATGGCCACAAGTATAAGCATAGGTATAATTTATATTTATAATTATTTAAGTATTAAATTATAAAATCAAGGTAAAATAATATTATAATAAGAATAAGCTGAGTAGTCGGCTTAAAATAGCACTTGTTGAACTGCCCCATCTTTGCCAAAAACCTTATGTTGCAAATTTTTTTTTCCTGATGGCTGAGGAATTTCATAGAATGAGGATTCTTCTTATCATTATTTGATACTGTACCTGTAGAGTTCGGAAACAAGAGTTCACAAAGTTTTTCTAACTCTTCCGTCATGATTATGCCTCACTGGAAATACAAGTGATCGCTTTAAATGGTATTAATATAAATCTTATTCATTAAACAGATAAATATATAAGATTAATTTAATCCAATCCAACCACATTCACCACACAACAAATCAAAACAAGTCATCATTATCAACAAACAGGCCGAGGCTATTTTCACAGAAATATTGATATAAGTATTGGTTTACGGACCTGGTTTCTTGATCTTTTGAGCCAACCGAAAATCTATGTTAACTTTCGAACGACTCAAATATTTACTAAAAAAATTAAACTAAGCACAATTAGGAATAAAACTAAGAAGCTTTATGTTCAGGAGTATTAAATTGAATTTTTACTGTACAGTAAACGGTTTCTTTTTGACACTTTTTGTTTTGCAACATAAGCTAAAGTATTCCAGTAATTTTCGGTTTTTGCTTGCGCAACTACAACAGCTCGCAAAACATAACATTATTTTATCCCACATTGGATACAATTAAATAAAAGCGAGAATACTGAATAAAATACTATAAAAAATCCATCAATTTCATATCCATCCGTCCATCCACGTCAATCTTCGGTGTCAATAGCCAAACATTGGCGGAAACGTCAACTAAACATTCACAGCTGATCTTCCCACCAAAAGAAGATTCTTATATTTTTTTCGGTCGAATCAGCCGCGGCGCAACAAACAATCAACTAAGAACCAAAACCAGACAATTCAACCGACCAAACTGAATTGGTGAGAGTTTGACTTTAAGCACGACTGTGGTATTGACCGGAAAATATTATTTAAGCTGCAACTACACGGTCATTTATAATTAATAAATTCATTTGTTAAGAAGTTTATTTATAAATGTACCTCCAATTATTGTTTAAAGAAAACTGTGTATTACCTTATAATTTGGTGTGAATACTTACATCTCTAAGTGTCTTTCATTTTAATTTCCACTTTGGATTGATAATATTGATATGGCTCGTGTAAAGCACCCTTAATTGAGTATAGCCATTTGCCTAATAACCAAACAATCTCAGTTTTCTTTGTTAATTTTAATATTTTATTCATAAAATAAAGTGTTTTGAGCTATTAAAAAGGTATTCTATGAATTTTTACTAAAACTTTCAAGACCACTTTGGTTATATTTATGTTTTTGTTCAAGATTGATAAGTCTTTTGATTGCGTCACGTAAGCGTATAGTTACATGGCGTAGCACCAGTTCTTGCTTTTAATTTCACTATTTTTCATAGCTTCATTATTTAAGAAGTTTCCAACAACATTTATTTTGTGTAAAGGTTTGTTTACGTATTTTTATAACCTACAGAAATTGAAGGATAACCTAGAGTTTTTTTTTCATTGACACCATTTTTTTCAATTTACATTTGTTATACTATATTAAATTCATTATTATCTGTTGTTAGTATTAATACATTTTCGATCAAGTTATAATTATTACATTTCTATCCCAAATTCATTTAAGGTTATGTTTATGTTTTGATTTTGGTATGTGGTTAATATTGAATTTTCTACTATGGTTGCCCAAGTCATATTCAGAATAATTTAACCTTTAGTTTGGATTTATAAGGATTAATCTACATAATTTAATGTATATTAATACTGTTTCACATATTTACAAAGCATTTTATATACTGTTAACAGGTATGGGTTGGGTGTAGCACTGCCATGGAAGCTGATGATTTTAACCTCCGGTGGGAGGAGGAAAGGGTAAGGAATATATTAAAATACTTAATATATAGTGTTTAGGATTTAACAATACTTATTTAATCAGTAAAATTGAGTTTTTCTTAGCAGCCAAATGTCAGGATAAACACCTTGTTAGTCTTCCAAAGGAACCACATTCTAAATAACAATATTTCAAATACATCAACAAATATAGTGACATACTTCACATTTATTTTTCCACCTTTTCTGACGTTCAGTAACTATCAAGCTATTAGTGTTTGACTTAATCTTCACAAATTTTAACTTGTGGTTGATATGATCAGTAGCTCAGGTTTGAATAAGCTTGTAGAGTGATTAAAGATTTCGGCTAGCCACCTATAAGAAATATATTTCGTGCAATAATATACTTTTGTTGCCTTCTCTATTATTCATTGATGTAAAAAGCTGTTTTTTGTTCCTTTAGTATGTGTTAGTCTTGGATAGGGCTTTGATTTCTCAGTTTATTTTGTCACCATCCACCATCATGGAATAGCCAGCCAGATCCTTTCATGATATTAACTAAATACTTGGCTAATTCATGATGTTGACATGCATTTGTGATAGTATTTTTATGTTTATACTTATAATCTACCATTAGAAGTGTTGCTATTGTTTTATTAATAATTATAAACAGTTTGTTATTACAACCATCCTCAATCTGGCTATTAAAATAAAGTGAAAATGTAAATAAAGTATATGGTGTCCTAATACAAAAAAAATTGTCAAGATGGGATTTAACAATGAGCAGTAACCAATTTTTGAGATATAGCCCATTTTCAATAACTGCTTACATATCTTATCATATATAAATTATTACAAAATTAAGTTTGCATTATGATTTACATACATACATACATATACTCACAACTTTAAATCACTAGGAGATCATAGCCAAAACTTCAGAATAAGAAATTCTTTGGAAGTTGGGTGGTGAAAGATAGTAAAATTAAGATTTTTGGTGATGGATCTCCAACCTATGCATCCCACTCAAAAATATGTCATGCTAATATATCCATGTCTTTCTCCCCTTACCGCTGCTTGTCACACGAAACATTTTATTTGGGATTACACTTGTGACTTCAGGTAGTTGGAAACTTTAGCTGGCTTTACAATACTAAATTTATATTTTGTATGACCTGCACATCACATCATAAAATATTATTAAAGTAACCAATCTGAATAATCATTATATTTCAGGGTGCTAGTGGGTGCACCAATGTGGCATGTGAAGAAGTAATATATAATACTCCAAATACCTACTCTGGCATAGTAAGTAACTTTTTTCATTTGTATGCATTATTTTTGCCATCCGCTATTGTTAACTATAAATCAACCATACTAAGTGAGTGGTGTGTGTGTTCAATTTTTTGTTTAGTTTATGTAAACCATAGGATTCATGAAGTAGAAAGATTAAAATATATGTGCATAAATCCGTTATATAAATATATTAATAAGATAAAATTTCAAAATGTTAGTCTTATACTCTGGTACAGGTACTAATTACTAAATCAAGCAAATTTACTTTATTTTCATCATCAGTATCACAACAAACATATATTTAAATACCAAACTTTCCCATTGGGGTAGGCAGAGACTATTGACTGCCACTTGTACCATCCTGACAAACCTTTCTAGCTTTGTTTACATCCATCAATCTTTCAATACATGCTCTTTTATTCATTATAGTTGGTTCCACCTTTTTAATAACACTCTATTTGGTACAAATGTGTCCTCCGTGGTTGTCCTCTACTAACATTACCTTCCACATTGGAAATATAGATCTCTTTTACCAATTTACTATCATCCATCCTGTCTTTGTGCCCAAACCATCTTAACATTCCCTTTTCTATCTTTTTTACAATTTTATCACAAGTCCTGTTAAATATCAAAAATTAGTACACTATTTAGTTATTCATCTGATTTAAAAAAGGCAAGGTTCTTCATTCTAATGCTTCGTCAATTACATCATTAACTTTTATTTCTTTGTTAATTTGTCTGTGCATCCTAAATATATTGGGTAAAACTAGATTCAGTATTTAAAATATAGGTCTAATAAAAAAAAATGTAAGGCAAAAACTATCTAAAGCATCTCACTCAACTACTTTAGGGTATGGCAGTTTATTATGTAACGGTTGGTAGTATATTATGGAAATAAGTATGGCTATTGATAAGATTTTCAACCAAGCACACTAATAAATATAATTTTAAAGACATGCAAATTGTTATTAAGATGTTGCTAAAACTCAATCTAAATGAAAAATTACAAAAAAAATCGATGAATATATTTCTCTGTATTGTGATTGTATATTAAACCTTTTCTAGGAGACCGAGACAATTATAGCAGATAATGATCAAATGGCGGCAGAAAACCTGATGTTCCTAGCCCAGGATATGAGTTACACGGACAATGCTGAATTGGATGGAGAAGTGGAATGTGTCACAGAAGAAGTCATTACTGATGATTTTGTTGTGACTGGAGGTCAAGAAAGGTAAGGACTGTTACTAGTGCAAAGAATCAACAGTTCATAGTGAAGTGTGGTAATAGTGGAGACTTCCAAAAAGCTATCAATGTATTTTTTATGGCGCTTATTTAATAGGCTATTTGACAAAGTTTTGAAACCTATCTTACGGTGTTTATTTGTTTATAAGGAGCCCTAATTAAATATTTTTATGTCTTCATTTAAGCAATTTTATTAAAAAATCGAAAAAGTAAATGCAGTATTCAAATGTGCCGCAAAAACACGACTTTAAGTAATATGGCGGCTGTGGCACGTAGTGACGTCAATTCCGTACTATACACCAATAAGCGAAGCGATACACAGTCTGTTTATGCGCAATCTACGTCATTATAGAAATAGCCAATAACTATTCTAAAATCCGTCTTCTAAAATACTTATTTTAGAAGACGGATTTTGTAAAATAATGCAATATTTTTATCTCGCATTATTAAAATTCGCTCTAAGAAAGAAATATTAAGACTAATGAAATAAAAGAAATGCATATTTTTATTACAGTCAAGTAGCCTATTGCTCACCATCATAATCATAACAGATTGCTTATTTTAAAGCAATAGTTAGTAATGGTGGTTTAAATGAATACCTATGTTATAACCATAGGGCACTTAGGGAACTTTCTTTTAACTTAATATTACCATGTAACAATTGCACAAAGATAGACCAAGATGGAGACATATCCCAAAACTCATATTATATATAAAAATGTGATGATGTGTGATCTGCAACTGCAGATCAAATTTGGGTTGTGTAATACTCAGTGTTATACTTTTCCACATTCAAAATTGCCATTAATAACAAATTCCAGACCTAGGATTGATATAAGTATTTTTTACTAATATTAATAATTTTCCTCGTTTGATTCCGCTAAAAACCTGCAGTCTTCATGCAACATGCACTGTGCACCGCCCGCCCTCCCACTTACAAGAAATCGAAAAGCAGACAATGCACCACACACACCCACAAGCGAAAACCACAGGCAACCACAAATATGCGATGAGTTTCGACTTAACACGAGTCATTATCGAGCTGTAGACAGTTCGGCAGCTGACCACTCGGTGGTCGCGAATTAAGCGAAGAAACTTATTAATTAATTAATTTATTTAAACACTTTATTGCATACAAAACAACACACAAACAGTATATTACAGAATAGGTACAACAGTATATGTACACAAAGGCGGACTTAAGACATCGCGTTAAGGTGCCGTTAGTTCAGCGAACAGAGTTTTTGAAACATTATAATGAGTATATTTAGAACAATATGGTTTTGAAAAAAATACATCAAAATCTTGAGGCTTTTCTGCTGTGAAATTGGCGATTCGAAACGTGATTAATAAATTTTCGCTCGATAGAAAAAAATCGCCAACATACCTCTAATTACACTCTTTACGAGGGCTGCTATTTATGTATCCGGAATAAAAAAAAGAAACAAACATATATCAATTAATATGGTTTTATTGCTTCTCAAAATATTCGCCGCTCAGATCTATACACTTTTGCATGCGTTGAAACCAATTTTCATAGCACTTTTTCCACTCAGACTGAGGTATCTCCAAAACGTGCATTTTGAACGCATCGACTGCCTCTTCGCGGCTCGAAAAACGTTGACCACGTAATTTTTTCTTCACATTTGGAAATAAATAAAAATCATTGGGTGCCAAATCAGGGCTGTACGGCGGATGACCTGTCAATTCGATCTTTTGAGCTTCTAAAAACTGAGTTGTGACGGCCGACCTGTGACAGCTAGCATTGTCGTGATGCAGAATGATTCTACGTTGTCGGTTAGTCTTTCTTATTTGTTCAAAGACTTCCGGCAAACAAATGGTCGTATACCACTCCGAATTAACAGTTTTACGATTCTCTAAAGGCACTGTAGCTACATGGCCATTTATACCAAAAAAACAAGCGACCATTTGCTTCAATGTGCTTTTTGCACGAATAACTTTTGTTGGGTTCGGCTCATCTTGGAACACCCACACCGTGGACTGCTGCTTAGTTTCGGGGTCGTAAGCGTAGATCCAAGATTCGTCACCTGTGTAGATATTATAAACAGCTTTTGACGCACCACGGTTGTATTTTTTTAACATTTCTTTGCACCAATCGACACGAGCCTGTTTTTGATCAATACTCAAGTTGTGCGGAATCCAACGGGAGCAAATTTTTTTTACAGCTAAATGTTCATGAAGTATCTTATGTATGCTCGTCATACTAATGCCCAGAGATGCCTCTATCTCACGATATGTAACATGACGATCTTGAGTTATTAGTTCCCGGACAGCATCGATGTTTTGAGGTACAACGACCGTTTTAGGGCGACCTTCTTTAATTTCATCAGTAAGCTTAGATCGTCCACGATTAAACTCGCTAAACCAGTGATACACAGTGGTCTTTGAGGGTGCTTCATCCCCAAAAGTTGAAGTAAGCTGATCGATGCACTGTTTTTGAGTTAGACCACGCCGAAAATCGTAAAAAATCATGGCACGAAAATGTTCACGAGTTAAATCCATGGTGGTGAAGACACGCAATTTTCAAAATGACGCTACGATGTGAAAACAATTGACAGTCACATAAAAATAAATGTATTCTAAAGCTAAAGAGTTCTATTTTTAAATGATGTAATTACTTTTTAAATTATTGTTCTGTAAGTGGCCAGTTCCGGATACATAAATAGCAGCCCTCGTAAAATGGTTTTATATTTTATTTATTTTACCTACTTACATACAACTTGCATCATAATTTGAGCATTTGTATTTCTGATAATAATTGGCGATTAGTTTTCCTTTTTAATAAATTCAATAAAACAAATATTTTAAAACATCGATATTCGCGGTCCTACTCGTGCCCGAGCGCCGCCCGCCGCCCGCTCAGAGCTCTGCGAGCTGCTTTAGGGGATGGACCTATGTCGCGCGCGCCTTGTGTTACAGATCTTACAATTTACGCAAGTGCGGCGCCGTTAGTGTGCGAGTGACCTATCTGTATACGATGCGCGTCAATGTAGGCGTGAGAGTGACCGTGCGTACGGTTAGCATTAGCAAATATAAAATAATTCATTCAATTCATAGATTGCGCTCATTTTTATATTTTATTGTTTAATTTATTAGGAATGGGAAAAAGAACGAAACCGTTAAAGTAACTTCTAATTTCAATTAATAATATTAAATAGTTAGAGGTGTAAACTGAAAATTATATACATACACATATACTCACGGCTATAAATCCCTTAACGGGATAGCCAGAGCTTTAGAATGAGAAATTCCTCAGCCACTTTTGGAAGTTGATTTTGGAAAAGATGGTAATAATATATGATTTCGGTGACGGTTCTCCAACCACATCGCCTAAAAATAACTTAAAAAGCCCCTATACCCTTATTCGCCTCTTACGATCACGGGTAGAAATGGGGTAGTGTTATTCTAAGCCGACACGTCACGGCAAAAGTTATGAAATTATCACTGTAATAATTTTGTATAAACTGACAGGGGTAGACAAATCTATCGTATCATTACATTTTATATTGTAAACGGCCATGGTAGAAACTATTTTTGAAATTGATAACCTAGGGTAAGCGATACAGTTTTCGTCACCCTGACTGTTATAGCCACTCGTAAATATTTTAGAAAGAAAATGTAAATAGTCATAAACAAATGTCCGAACCCATACCATAGAAAATATTTGCGAGTGGCTAAAACTGTCGAGTTGACAATAACTGTATTGCTTACCCTACTGTATGTTTTTAAAACGCGCGCTCTGCGTCGCGTCGGGGAGACGGCCGCTCGATCGGCGCGCAGGCGCTTCCCCGCGCCCGCGGGGGCCGCACCCCCTGAGATGATATTTTTCGCTGAACCAACGGCACCTTAAGGCGATACCTTAACGCGATTTCTTCCAGTCAACCTTTATGAGGAACAAATAGACAACTCTTTAAAACTAATAATCTTTAATAAATATTAGTATTGCTATGGATTTCCGCAAAGTTACGCCTGATTCAATCCAATAAGTATTGTTTTACCATTTTTGGGAATTACAGAATCAGAATCAGAATTTATTTGCCACATGTTGTATGTACAATGGTGTTATAAATTATATAGAGTATCAAACATGCGCCCTGCTAGGGCATTGCAACAACTTATAAATTTTAAAATACCTAATTAATTACTATTACATTATTTACAATTATTCACAATTTATATACAACATTAAATTATTTATTAAAACACGATCAAGTTAAATTATTATTACATTTACACAAATTATACAGCATTAAATTATTTATTAATTGAGTTAAAACAATATCACATTTACAAACACAAATTAAATTTTATTAGATTATATAGAGTAGTTAATAAAAAAAAAAAAAACAATTAAGGAGAATGCGTGAAAAACTCTTGCAAGTCATAAAACGTATTAGTAATGAGGAATTTTTTTAAATGGATTTTGAATTTAGGGAAAATGTCAATGGATTTTATTGTGGGTGGTAATTTGTTATATATCTTAACACACATGTTATAGGGGCCTGACGCTATTAGCTCTAGACGTGTGTCTATCGCGGCGAGTCTCGTGCGCGGTCGGAGGTTTGCGGGCCGCTCTCGATTGCGGAACAGATGTTGGTTTTTCCGCACGAACAGTGAGCACTCAAGTATATAGATCGAAGTGAGCGTCAGAATTTTTAGGCTTTTAAAGTATGATTGGCAGCTGGTCTCTTGATCTATATGTGCAAGTATTCGTACACATTTTTTTTGCAGGACAAAAATTCTATGTACCTCAGAGGAATTACCCCAAAGCACGATGCCATATTAAAGCCTGGAGTGAGCATACGCATAATAAGCCTTCTTCGCCGTAGCTAGATCTGTATTTGTTTTAATTTCGTACATGGCGTAGGTAAAACTAGATAACTTCTTACTTAAGTTACCGATCTGCTGTTTCCAGTTTAGGTTGCTATCTATGTCGATTCCTAACAGGCAATATGAGTCTACGCATTCAATTTTGATATTGTTAAAGGTGAAATCTATTTTTAATGGTGTTCTTTGGTACGGATGAAATTGAATCAATTTTGTTTTGTTGAAATTAAGAACTAGATTGTGATCTTCGAGCCAGTTTACAATGGTGTCAAATGTAGAGTTGAGTTGGTTGGTTAATGTGAGGCTATCACTGGTGGGAATAAGAACCGAGGTGTCGTCGGCGAAGAGGGTGCTGGAGTATTCAATTACTTTAGGGAGGTCATTTATATACAACGAAAACAGCAAACATCCTATAGAGCTTCCTTGTGGAATGGATCTAAGTACGGCTACTGTGTCTGATTTGAATTTAGAAACTTCTCCCGATGAGAAATTATAATGCTCGATTTCTACGTGTTGCGTGCGGTTTTCTAGATAGGATTCGAACCATTTTAAGGCCGTTCCTCGTACACCTATACCCGAAAGTTTCATAAGCATTATTTTGTACAGTACGCGATCATAAGCTTTGCTCAAGTCCAGCACAATGCCAACTGCATGCTTTTTCTCATTAATTGTGCCAAGAACATTATTAATATATTCAAATACAGCTGATGTTGTTGACTTGCTCTTTCTGAAACCGTACTGACTATCATCGAAAATTGAGAATTTTTCACAAAACGAATATAATCGGTTATACATGGCAGTTTCAAATATTTTTGCAAATGAGGACAAGAGGGCAATCGGGCGATAGTTATCTGTATTCTTCTTTGATCCTTTTTTATGTAGTGGTCTAATGATTGATTTTTTCAAGAGTTCGGGAAAACAGCCTTCTTTAAATGACTGATTAATGAGGAATGTTAATGGCTCTACAAGATATTGTGTACATTTTTTTACTAAAGAAGTGGGGAGATTGTCAAAACCTGCGCTATTTTTATTTTTTAACTTTTTAATTATTTTAAATATTTCTCTTTCGGTAACAGGATAAAGGTAAAACGAGTTTTCAAGGGGCGATAGTACTGACCGTCCAGATGGCATGGATTTGCATGAGCTTTCCCCTACTGAAATAAAATAATTGTTGAAAGTGTTAGCAATTTTTTGAGGTTCTGTGATAGTGTTATTATTTTCCTGCAATTCAATATTAGTTTTACTATTGCTACGTAGTTTGTTTGTCGTTTCTTTTACTATTTGCCAAATGGTTTTTATAATGTTATTTGAGTTTGCCAATCTAGTTTTAAAGTCCAGCTTTCTGGCCTTTATGATGATACTTTTTAATATTTTTGCGTATTTTCTATAATGTTCTTTTATTATTGTGCTTTTTGTTTGGGACTTCAGGATTCTGAGAAGTCTTTTGTGTTGGCATGTTTTTTTTATGCCGAAAGATATCCATGTTTTGTTTCGTTGATTGTAGAGTTTACATTTAATTTTTGGTATGCACTGATCTAGTATAATTTTTATTGTGGTATGAAATTCTCCAAAGTTTTCATTAAGGTTCTTTGTATTGGCGATAACAAGTCCCCAGTTAGTTTCATTAAGTTTCGAGATGAATTTGTGGGTATTGTTTTCGTTAAACTTTCTTTTATAAGTGAACCACGTTTTTTGTTTCAGTATTGGGGTGTTGGCACCAGAAACAGTCGTAATGACTCCCTTATGGTCTGAAAGACCAAATTCTTGTACCTTTACAGCTGAGGTCGGGAGGTTGAAATTCGAAAACACGAGATCTATGCACGTACTTGTTTCGGATGTTATTCTAGTAGGTTCGCGGACGTGTTGATGGAAGTTGTAGCTTTTGAAGAGATTTGATAATCTAGAACGAGAAGGGGAAGAAACTAGCATATTAACGTTAAAATCACCACCCACTATGACATTTCTTTTCTTGAATTTTTTGTGTAACGACTGTAAGAGCTTTTCTAAAGATTCGTGAAAAAGATCAGGCATTCTTGATGAATTAGGCCAATAAATTAGTACTATTATTAGGTTATAATTAGGAACAACGATACCGCAAACTTCAAAGACCATTTCAGTGGACATAATAGGAACATCTTCTATTTCTATGAAATCAATATTGTCTCTAACGTAAATTCCCACACCGCCCCGTATGTGGTTTTTTCTGCAAAAATATGAAGCCAATTTAAACCCATGAATTTTTTTCAAATCAATTTCCCCCTCTGATAACCATGTTTTGCTTAGACATAATATATTGATTGTTTCAAGGTTTGGGTCTGTATCTAATAGAGGTATATTATGCTGTAAGCCGCCGATATTTTGATACAATATGTTAGAGCTACAATCGAAAATTATTATTAATGGCGCTTAATGAGCCTTGAATGGCAGAAGCATGTTCATCATTTTTTTGTGAAGTGTTGTTATAGGCGTGAAGGCTAACTGGTTCAGAACTTGAAGATGTGGTGGCAGTGGTCAAGTCTATTGTGGCCGCATTGTAGTGTGAGACCCTCCTGGGGGAAGATGGGCTGCGATATAACTTTCCGTTGATCAGTAGCTGGTTGTCACGTATGACAGCGTGTTTTCCTTCACTACGTGCTTGGCGAAGGATACTAATTAAGTCTTTTCTTCGTTTTAGTGAGTCTTCATCTAGATAGTAGGAAAGACTCAGACCTGCCCTCCTAAAGTGTTGTTTGTTGTCCATAATATACTTCGCCATCCTCTTGCTTATCAGCTCAATCGCTACTGGCTGTCTATTGCCTCTGCGACCCAACCTTCGTAGATCTTCTACTCGTATGTAGCCGTCTATGTTTACGTCAAGGATGTCGCGGAATATACAGCTGATCCGCATATAGAGCTCGTTTTCGTCTTCCCAGTTTGGACGGTCTAAACCATATATGATTATACGCTTAAATTGTTGTTCTTCTTTCTTGGGAAACATATTTGCTGTGTACGGTGTAGAGCGGAGCTGTTTAACATTTTCTTTTAGGGTTGACAGTTCGCCCTCTAAATTTAGAATTTGTCTGTTTAATTTTTCAATTTCTGTTTTTGATGAGCCTTGTTCTTTTTCTATAGTGATTATATTGTTGTAGAACTCAGTTTTTATAGTTTTTACTGCTATCTCTATTTCTTGGTGGATGAGGGATTTTATTTCTGTTTTTATATCTCTTATTATTCTTAAGTTATTGGTCTCTAGTTTCGAGTCGAAAAGGTCGCTTATTTGACGAATCAGAGCAGCATTTTCCTGCTTAGAATCCAATATGGTGTCTCCAAACAAATTTTCATCTATTGTCCGTTCACAGTTGGATTCACTGGTATCATTCAGGAAACCCGGGAAACTCATGTCTTGATTTTTTGTCTTAGATGGCCGGTGCATAGTTACGTTCGAGCTTTCTGGATGTGTTACCGTAGCATGCTGCGCGGACGGCCTGATTGGTGTATTGTCATTGTTGTTTTTAGGCCGTTTGCAGGTACAACTTGGGCAATTCCATTCTTTTGTTTCTTGATTGCAAGGGTGATAAAAAAGGTAAAATATTTTCTCTGAAACATTTGCGCATGTCAGGTCATATTCACTTTGACATTTTCGGCATTTCATTCGCTGGTCTTTTATATCTTGATGGCACCCTGCACATTTTGCCATTTTCGGATTATGTTAAATCAGATCAAACGATTGTAGTGCCACCAGTGAGTGGCAGAGATTAGATTGCCAAAGCACCACCTTGTGTCGGGATGCTGAACTAAAGAGGTTTTCTCGATTGATGATTGGGAGTTACAATAGGTTTTACAATTTATGCCCTCTATTGGTGAGTAGCAAAACAAAAAAAAAATAAGTAAGCAGCGCCCTCTGTTTTACAGGTAAGGAACTACTTTGTGGACTTGTTTATCATTGATTTACGGGACTGTTGTCTTTTGCTTCTTTACATAGATGTCGCTAGTTACTAATGAGGAATCATCAGGCGTGATGAGCATATGTCGGGGTTTTCGGTGCGGGAATGGTTGACATTAGCCAAAGAGTAGGTATTGTCTTAAAACAGAATGTAAATATAAATAAGTATCTGTCCATCAGCGATAGTCTAAAAATTGATCATAAAACCTATCAAGATATTTCCAAATTAAACATGAGCGTAAAAAGAAAAAGTATTTTTAATAAACTGAAGTTGGTTTTAGAAAAGAATTCTGGCTATAGTACTCTAAAAAATATGAACGAATTATTACAAGGCAAAGAAATAGAACTGCGATCACCAACTTTGCGTGCAACAATAGATTCCTTCAAAAATTTTAAATATGCATCTATTACAACTGCCGATGTGGAAAGATCGTTCAGTACGTTGAAATGGATATTTACAGCAAGACGTCGCAGATTAACCGTTCCAAATATAGAAAAAAAAAATAGTTTATTCTGGACACCGTGACAACTACTAAAAGTTCAAAATTATATAAATATATATTTGTTTTTTTATTATTTAATAGAGTGTATATTATGAGCTGTCGCATATACACTCGCATATGTATGCGAACTGTCGCAGAGAGGTATGTATTTATTAGGCATAATACTCGTATGATACTTTTTCAGACTAACCTATCTGTTAATCTCTACTCTTTCTAAAATCATTCCCGCACCGAAAACCCCGATGTATGGTGATGAGTCACGTATACTGGTTATGCTTTGTTGTTTTGAAATTTTAACTGTCACTTTAGCAAACACAATCACTTTTCCGAAATATTTCTTGATTCACTTTACAATATTCGGTGTCAATTCACGTTCGCTGTATTGTTCAAGCACTGGAATGTTATTTAGTCTGGTATAACAAAGTTTTATGCACAAACAGTTTTTATTCTATATTTATGAAATACGCGCACGAAATACTTTGTCTACATTTACACTCATAGTTCTTGAATTAAGGCACAGTATAATTCACATTATTAATCTATTTAATGGACTTCTACTATTTTTAAATCAATATAAACACGGAGCTCGATGTTATCAGTGCGCCATCTATCGGCTACAACCCTATCAAATGAATTATAATTTCACCCATGACCTTGAACCAAAACTTCAATGAAGTGACTGTTTCAGAAAAAATAGAGTTATTATATACATACATATAAATATACTCACGGCTATAAATCCGTAGAAGGGGTAGCCAGAGCTAAGGAATTAGAAATTCCTGAGCCACTTTTGGGAAGTTGTGTTGGGAAAAGATGGTAAAATAAACGTTGTTGGTGATGGGTCTCCAACCGCATCGCCCAAAAATCCCTTAAAAGCCCCCAATACCGTTAGACGCCTCTCACGTTCACCTGCCGGAAGAAATGGGGTAGTGCTATTCTAAGCCGACACTACACAGCAGTATATTATAATAGTATATTATTATTTAATTATGTATTGGAGTACAAGTACATGTAGTTTTAATGTAGCTTTGCTTGTTTCTATGAATTATAATATATTTAATATTTATATCCCTTTTTTAGAGTGGAGGTACCTATGGAACACATATCACAACCTGTTCTAGACATCAAGGAAAATAATGATTTAGAGGTTTCACTACCCACTGATCAGGTAATTTTAGACTATAATTGATGCATAATAAATTTTCATAGTCATTGGGATTCGTCTGTGTATAACACTGCCGTCTCTCTTTCTGCAGTTATTGTATGTGACGACGTATGAATTTTGGTAATATGTTCGCTACTACTTGCACGTTGCATAAGTAACCTTATGAATTAAATTGCAGGATATTTGCATTGAAAACCACATATATGTATTCACACCACTGTTATCCCATTGGGGTAGGTAGAACTTTTGATCGCCACTCCATATGATCCTAGCCAACCTCTCAAGCTTCCTTTAACTTATTCAGTATTTTCATACAAGACCATGCCCATGCCCATTCTTTTAATGACGCTTGTTTTATACCTGCATCGACATGTAGTTCAAATAGAGAATTGAAAACAACATACAGACATACATACATACATGTACTCACGGCTATAAATCCCTAGAAGGGGTAGCCAGAGCTAAGGAATCAGAAATTCCTCAGCCACTTTTGGAAGTTGTGTGGGGAAAGGATGGTGAAATAAAGGTTGTTGGTGATGGGTCTCCAACCGCATCGCCCAAAAATCCCTCAAAAGCCCCAAAACCGTTAGTCGCCTCTTACGTACACCCACCGGAAGAAATGGGGTAGTGCTATTCTAAGCCGACACTACACAGCAAACAACCTATGAAATATATGATATTTGTCTCATTATATCTCAGTGATCAGCAAATAAAAAAATGGTTTTTAATGGATTCAACTCTAGTTATAAATATTAGTGCAATCTTTCCGGTTTCTCATAAGTATATATTTTAATCTTCCTATTACCCTATCTACTAACAATAACTCAATATTCAACAGGATGAATACGCAGCAATGCGACCATGGCCCTGTGACTTCTGTTCAAAACGATTCCGCAAGAAAGTAGCCCTTATGAACCACATGGTGGCCCATCAGAACGACAGGCCCCATACTTGCAACCTTTGTGGGGTGCGCTATGTTAGGAAATCGGATTTAATGAACCATCTAAAGGTGCACGCTTTTGTTCCCGATAATATGGATGAAGTTGATTATGGTAAGATCTTCTCTACGTAAAATTGTGAAACGTAGTTTGTAGCTTAGACTAAGTAAAAATATAGACTAGTGTGTGGTAGACCGAGAGACGAATTTTCAAAGTCTAACTAAATGCAAGTTCAGATATGTCAAATATGTACTGAAAAAAATACACATAAATGTTCCATTTTTAAATTGGCGTCATGACACTTTTTCTCGTTAGTGGTCTGGATTTCTTAGTTAGTCTGAGTCGATTTGATAGCGTTGATATGTGGATTACAATTTGGTGTTCATTTCAGAAGAAGCACTAGATAACCATGCTGTACCATCACTCCTTAAACCAAGAAAAAAGAGAGGACGGCGGAAAAAAGTATCAGAATCTACAGAGGTAAATATTATGTTGTTTATAATGTTTTATGTCCCAAACAGATTTTGTTTACTAACAACTTGTTCCTAATTATTTTAATATTATATTTCATTGTAGCTGTAGCAATTTCGCTAAGGGTATATTTGCCCATCATGACCACATATTTCGGTTGATCTTACTATGCAATGGATGCTTCGAAAAAGTCATTATTAGCAACGCCGCCAATTGCATTTCAAAACAAGAATTAAATCCGTTATATATTTTACTTCTAATAGAATACAATGTTCTTCACAAGCGTGCCCTTATCTTACTTGTGTCATAATTAGCGATAACACCACTAACTTCGAATCAACAATTCAATCCGTCAAATATTCACTTACTAGCCTTACATTACATGAACCTCTTAACAGAACTGCGAAACTTGGGAGAACATGACCTCCGCCCGCACTCAGCAATGGTCCCGCAAGCGCTCCGAAACAGCTCGACCGCCACCGTCGCCCCCCGCGTCCCCGTCACCACCCCCCTCCCCCTCGCCGCCGCCGCCGCCCGCCGACCCCGCGCGCCCCTTCGTATGCAAGCATTGCGGCGTTGGATTCGCTAGGGAGAAAGCACTGGAGTCACATGCTAGGGTAAGTGTGCATACAATACTATTAACTTTTAAGAGAACGGCAAATCATTGGGAGCCGACCCCGCGCGCCCCTTCGTCTGCAAGCATTCGGTGTCAGATATACTAGGGAGAAAGCCTTGGAGTCGCATTCTAAGGTAAGTGTACCAATATTGCTGTAACCTTAAAAACAGAATGGCAATACATGGGAGAACATGACATCCTTTCGACGAACCCGTGCGCGTATTAGTGAACTCTTATAAACAGATCAATAGAACTACGAAACATGGGAGGACATGACTGACATCCCCGGCCCTGCCAGACCCCGCTCGCCCCTTTGCATCTATTCATTGTAGCGTTGGATTCGGTAGGGAAAAAGCGCTCGAGTCGCATGCTAGGGTGTACATACATTACTGAAACCTTAAAAACAGAACGGCAAAACATGGGAGAACATGACATCCTTCCGACAAACCGTGCGCCCATTCGTATGCAAGCATTAGGGCGTCGGTTTCGCTAGGGAGAAGGCGTTAGAGTCGCATATGGGTTTAAGCGTAATTCTGAAATATGTCGAAAAACTCATGATAAGATAGATATAAGGCCTTGTCACTTTTGTTTTTCTTTATCGTCATTGTAAGTAAATTTAGCTTTGTCCGTTGTGTAGTAAGTATAGATAAAACATCTTTAAAAGTGTCACCGAGCTAAGAAGTTAAGAGTTAAAAGTGTCACGTTCCGCGAGCGAGGGGACTCAGGGCACAAAACAAGCAAAAAAGAAGCATGATCGGCGGATGTTTTAATTGAAGAAAGACAGCGGCAACGCACAATCTAGACGTGAACTGTTTTGTTGACATTATTCTCTATCTGGTTTTTTTGGACATTTTTCGTCCCTCAATCGATTTTACAAATGATTAATTTATCTCTCATGTTAACGTTAACTATCTGCAGATTATTCCAACTATACTATAACATTTCATAAAACCTAGGTCCACGGCGGCGAGTCTCCATTAGAATGCAGCGCGTGCGGCGAACTGTGCTGGTCGCGGGAGGCGCTAGCGTCCCATGTGCGCAGACGACATCCCAACCTGCCCGCCAGCGTTAATACTAAGCAAGGTAGGCTGTTTGTTGTTGCATGTTTGAGCTTTGATTGTTGTGGCTATGGCTAATTTTAATAAAAATTCTAATTTATTGCCTAATCTGTTTTTAATATATTTTTATTTGTATTAAATTACAAAGTATCTCAGTTTGCAGCCCATGAATATTTGTAAAAGCGAAAGCAGCGTTCCTTGCAATAATTCCATTCTCATTGAATGACCCAGAACAAAATTTGTCGCATAAGTCAGATAATTTATGACTTAAATTTTAAACAAATAATGTCTTTTGCATGTCATGTATTCACATTCACGTCCAATACACCATCTACAGAAAGAGAAGAAGAAGAAGAAGACGACGACGATGACGACGATATGGAGTACCGCCTATCGCCCACCGAGAGTACCACCGGCCGACCTGGGTTCGATTCCGTGCCTGGACCGGAGCTCTTCTGTCACCATTGCGGCGTCGCGTTTCAAAGAGCTGATCTGTTAAGAAGACATGTGGCGGCGGCTCATAGGTATGTAGTCATTGTCGACAATACAAGCAAACGTATAAAACGACAAAACAAAAGGCACTCTATATATACGTATCTCATGGGACTAATAATAATAGTACTTAGTGCCCTAAGAAGACGATACTCTCGTAGTAATTAAGTAGGCGTCTGTGGTAATAAAGCCAATAGTGGTATCCTCAGGCAGAGCGGCTGCCTAGGTCCAAGGCCATGCAAGTGGAGACGCGGCTTTAAAATGAAGCGCATCGCCAGTCGAGCCATATTTTGTAGGTTTTGTTGCCGAGCTCAGAGGGGTCTCAATATGAGCCGTGAATTTGACGGAGATGTTCGTGTTGCCTCAGGTCGCTATAGTCATCAATGCTTCCTCTTATGTAATTTTTTTAGTTGCTTTCTCTTTTTTCAATGATGCTAGTGTCAATTAAAGCATAAGTTATTCCACGCGCATCTTGAGGCAAAAAGCTCCAAGCTCGCAACTGTTGAAATGGATGCGATGTTTGATAACCTCGTAACGCCCGTTGTATCACTAGAGGAACAAAACTCCTGTGACTAATAGTAACTATTAAAAAAAATAAAGCCATAGGAATAGTTCTTGTTAAAGATATCATTAATTTTAATAATGGGCAGTCAGCACATATATTTTTTTGTTCCATTAGAGATACATTGGATAGAACTTACAAGTCATAACAATTTCTATACGGGCGTTACGAGGATATATAATATGTTGTCAGCTACAAGCGCAACTCGCGCACGCGCAGCGGCATGGAGCAACAGTGCGACGTGTGCGGCGAGACGTGCACGGACGCGCTGCAGCTGCTCGCGCACGCGGAGGGCCACGCCGCGCGCCCCGCCGCCGCCGACACGCCGCGGTAATACGTCACACTTGTTATATCTAGGTGTCGCGGTAGTTGCAAGCAGCAGTTTCTATCTGATTTAGCTTAAGTACACTCCTTTGCCCCGCCAGGGCGGCCCTCAGCTGCCCGGCACACATTTATTTATTTAATTATTTATTTATTTACAAAAACATAAACATTACAGGTATATACCTAATTCGATTATGTTTCACATTAATACACACACGAAATAATAACTAAATAACAAAAATTATACTATAATCTACTGATAACAACTAAAGCTTAAATCTATTTATAACATAAAACTTTAAGACATACATGTTTATATTCCGTTGCCGAACACGAAAATATATCAACTTGCTCCGCAACCTGATTCAGGGACATGATAGCTCGGGAGAGCGCGCTGTCGCGCAGCAAGTTAGTGCGCGCCGCCGGCGTCGCCAGCAGTCGGCCGCGGCGCCTTCGCAAACACGAGCTTGGAACTATCAGATGAATGATACCGAGTATTGTGGGATTATGAATTGAACCCCTTAAACAGTATGAAAGAAGTGCGAAGTCTCTTCTCACACCCAATGAGTTATACCCCACCATACCCAGTACGAATAAAGTAGGGTACATCAAGGGGTAGTAAGGATAAACTCCGTACATCTTCCAGTACATAAATCTAATAAATTTATTTTGTATTTTCTCCACCATAAGGCAATACTTAACCTCATGTGGAGACCAGACAACTGCGTTGAATTCTAGTATGCTTCTAACTAAAGCATTATAAAGAGCCTTTATGGCTTCAAGGTTTTGAAAGTTCTTTACAGTTCGAAGCACAAAGCCCAGCATTCGAAAAGCTTTCTTACACATGTTTACAATGTGATTACGAAAATGTAGATCAGCTGTGATGTTAATCCCAAGGTCTCGCACTTCATTTACTCGCGGCAATACTGCGCCATCAATCAAGTATTGATAATGGTATGGAGTCCTCTTTCTAGTTAATGCCATTATGCTACATTTAGTTAAATTTAAGTTAAGTTTGTTAGCTTTACTCCATTCTACTACACTATCGATATCTTTTTGCAAAAGTTCAAAGTCATCAGATGACATGATTGGAAGGAAAAACTTTAAGTCATCCGCGAACATTAGGTAGATCATTAATCATAATTAAAAAGCCTAAAGGACCAAGATTACTTCCTTGATTTACGCCGGAATTTGTGGGATAATCTTTAGAAGCACACATGAAGTAATGGTGAAGCCGCACAGGCCACAGAGCCAGCAGCAACCAAAATCCTTTGGCGAGGCATACACTATACCATCTATCCTATTACTATAATAGAAATTTTGTTTCTTCCTATTTTCAAAAACTAGTATTAGATTTTCCAGGAATTTTAAATTGTATTTGTGTTTCATATATTTTATAGCGCTTTTGACTAAAACATATGTTTTTGATTTCAGATTAAAAAGTCGTACCAAAAATAGGATTCCATCGGGCTCTAGCAACAGGCAATTTCCTTGTAGAGAATGTGGTAAGTTTTTTATATATTTACATATGTGGGTCGGACTTTTCTTTAATTATATATTTACATATATAAATACATATAATCACGGCTTTAAATTTCTAGAAGGGGTAGCCACTGCTTCAGAATAATAATTTTCTCAGCCACTCTTGCAAATTGTATGGAGATAAGATTGTTAAAACAAGGTTTTTGGTGATAGGTCAATTAAAAATCCCCAATATACTAAGCCTCCTCTTACGAACACCCACGGGAAGAAATGGGGAAGTACTATTTTATGCTCGCCTTACAAAGGATAAAAACAGAAAAAACAGCAAAACTTATCGAACAATCACACTTCCCTTAGAATCATGTTCTCAAAACCCAAGTAAACTATTTACCAACCAGCATAACAAATTCCATATCTATAGGAAAGGTATTTGGCTCGCGTTCTTCCCAACAAATCCACGTGCGCATCCACACGGGCGAGCGGCCGTATGCTTGCCGGTTTTGTTGGAAGGCGTTTGCAGATGGAGGCACGCTAAGGAAACACGAGAGGATACATACTGGTATGCTGTTATTTATAGTTGAGGGTTTTTTTTGAGTACGGGTTGTTTTTTAGACATTGTTCAATTGTGGTACTCTCACTTTTTTTACTATAAGAAACATATCTATAACTTCAAATATACACTGTATATGTAAATTGAGCACGCACGATCATGACATGAAAAATAGCTATAGTGTGAGCATATGACGGAGCTTTTTATGACAAACTCAAGAACAATGTTATAAAACATCCATTATAAGTCTTATTTTTTGTAACCACAGCTAGCCTATCTGAGTTTACTTATATAGTATGATAAATCAAAATTGAGTTTTTATTTGTAATACAATCATAACAGCTTTCAACTTAATTTGTATGGATGTATGCACATACATACGATACATACACCAAAATATATTATTTAACCATTTTTATCTGTCTCTCATGCTGTTCCCAATGGGAACTAACGGCGTGAGAATATGTATCTATGCATGTATGCACAGTACATACACCAAAATATATTATATAACCATTTTTATCTGTCTATCATGCTGTTGCATTTTTTAATGAACTAGTCCACCGTTTTTAAGACTTCATTAACGTATGAACTCTTGGTATGTGTCAGGTGAGAAGCCGTACGCATGCGCCGTGTGTCCGCGCGCGTTCAACCAGCGCGTGGTGCTGCGCGAGCACGTGCGCTCGCACCACTCCGCGCCCGACCGCCGCGCCGTCGGTACGTGCACACCTATTTACTAATTTTATTTTATTTTGTGTTTTTCTCGATCATATAAAGGGGTGAACAAAAAACAAAAATTAAACTACTAACATTAACCTTATATATTTTTTATGGTTTACCTCACCGTTAAGACCTCATAAAATTAACTGCACTGACCGATTGACTACTTCCAGTGGTAGCTGAAGAATTTCTTATTCTGATCTTCTGACCTAAAACCACAGATCTGTATTTGAATAGATAACGCAAGTGTCATTTCTTGTATAGAAACCAAGCGTGCCATTATTTTTCCACCTACTGTGACGTCACATGAGCAATTTAGTGATGGGACTCCCCGTCAGCGCGTAAACGATTCAATCGATTATATTCGAGTGCATCGACAGACGAATGATAAATTGACCGAAGAATGATAAATCTAGAATTATACCTGTTTTTTAATAACGCTATTTTCTCATGGTCTCATTTTTATTCTGAGCAACTCTTCCTATATTATTTTCCTCCACCACTACATCTTCTCGGAGAACAACGATCTAAATCAGTGAGTTAATGAGTCAGTTAGTCAGTGAGTAGTTCAGTAACTTACTTTATTATTATAATAACTTGTCCTTATTGATAACCTACCTAATTAACTAGTTTTCATACTTTGTTCTCGGAAAGTTACAAAAAGATTTAAAAAAACCCCGAGAAGAAATTTTATATACAAAATATCGTAATTAGAAAATATCGTATAAAAAATATCGGAAAGTGAACAGTAAAATAATAAGCTTAACCAGATCCGCACGAATGAAATATGAGAAAGAAGTGCCTACGATATGTCCTAAATCTTTTCACGGTTACATACATACATACATACATACATATACTCACGCCATTAATTCCCATTGGGGTAGGCAGAGACTATCGATCGCCACTTCGTACGATCCTGACAAACCTCTCTAGCTTCGTTTACATCCATCAATCTTTTCATACATGCTCTTTTATTCTTCATACTTCGGACGCCAGCCTTTTTGAGCACACTCTCAATTTGGTCCAAGTGTGTTCTCCGTGGTCGTCCTCTACTAACATTACCATCCACACTAGCTCTATAGATCCCTTTTACCAATTTTCTATCATCCATCCTCTCTATGTGCCCAAACCATCTCAACATTCCTTTTTCTATCTTTCTTACAATATCATCTTTCACACCACACTTTTCACGAATAACGCTATTTCTCACTCGGTCACACAATCTAACATTACAAATTTTTCTGAGGGACCTCATCTCTACTGCATTCACTCTGCTCTCATGCTTCTTCTGCCACACCCAACATTCGCTTCCATACATAAGCGTAGGAACAACGGTTACATCCGCAAACAAATTACATCAAAAGTGTCAATACCGCCCTCTCTAAAAAATGAAGTTACACTTGAGATCAGAAGGAAGTAGCAAATATCTTCGCTAAGCAATTCGAAAGGTCATATGTTAGGGAACCGGATAATGTAGAAATCCCAAAGCTATGTCTCCCACGTATACAAAACTCATTAGAAATGATAATATTTACACCAGAACTAGTCGCTAAACATATTAAATCTTTAAGGGATGATACGGCAATGGGTCCAGATCCAGATGGTATCCCCGCTGTTTTACTCAAACAATGTTGTGCTAGTTTGGCAGACGTACTTGCGAAGATTATGGAATTATCCTTTACTCAGCACAAGTTACCCAAATGCTGGAAAGAAGCTATAGTTACACCCATCTACAAAAAAGGCGACAAGCTTATCGCCGCGAATTTCCGTCCAGTCAGCCTTACATGCTTAGCATGCAAAGCAATGGAGAAGCTCATCGCTGATGAAACGAGATTTTTTTTGGATAAAGAGAATGTTATAACTGAGGAGCAGCATGGATTTGTACCAAAACGTTCAACCATAACTAACTTACTTTGCTGCCTGGATAAATGGACTAGAAATTGGGAGGAACATGAACCCACCGACATCATTTACCTAGATTATGAAAAGGCCTTCGATCGTGTCCCATTAAAAAGACTTATTTATATACTAGAACACTTTGGAATACGTGACGATCTTCTGCTTTGGATTGAAGACTTTCTGGTTGGCAGAACATTTAGAGTAAGAGTTGGTGAAAGCTATTCTGAACCACATAATGTTCTGAGTGGTGTACCACAAGGCTCTGTGCTGGGACCGATTCTTTTCGATATCTTTCTGACGGATCTCAAAAGCATTATAGACTCGGACTTGTGGTGTAATTCAAAACGACCTTGATCGTGTTATTGGTTGGACTAAAGACTGGCTGATGACCCTAAACATTGATAAATGCACTGTCTTACACATGGTTAGTAATAATCCTCACAACGAATACATCCTTGAATCCAAAGTTTTTAAAAATGTTACCCATCAGAAGGATCTAGGTATAATCACTGCTTACAACATGAAATGGGAAGAACACATACTCACCATAACAAAAAGAGCTAACTCCCTGCTATATCTAATTCGAAAGGCGTTTTTTCACATTACGATAGACCTATTTTTAAAGATATACAAGGCATATGTACGCCCGTTGCTGGAATACGGATTTCAAATCTGGAGTCCTTACTTCAAGAAAGACATCGACCTTCTTAAGAAAGTGCAAAGAAGAGCGACGAAGATGGTGTCAGGCATAAAGAACAAGGAATATGAAGAACGCCTTGCGGTACTTGGTCTGACTACGCTAGAAGAACGGAGGAAACGAGGAGACCTTATTGAGACATATAAGATATTGACAGGCTACTACAATGTACCAGGACTAAAAGATATGTTTGTAATGAACAAAAATAGGAACTTGAGAGGACATTCTCTAAAACTATCACACTCCTCGTGTACAAGCAATCCGAGACTCAATTTTTTGCCAAATCGTGTTGTGGACGTGTGGAACAAACTACCAGAGACAGTGATCAGTGCTCCCTCAGTGAACTCTTTTAAAAACAGACTTGACAAATATTTAAAACAAGTGCAGTGATATACACGCATCAGCAAAATATTGCTGCTAGTGTATTATCTCGAATAATAATAATAATAATACAAAAAGGAAAGCCAGTAGAAGGCGCTATGACAAAATATAATACAACCCAGAAATAATTCAGATTTGAAACAAAAACAAATAAAATAACTTGTAGAGAAGGAAAAATAATCAAGTATTTTTTTTTCGTTGTCTGTTTTTCTCCAGACTGTATCTCATAAACAGTGATAACTAGAAAGCTGAAACTTTCACAAATGACGTATTTCTGTTGCCGCTATAACAACAAATACAAGTAAAAAAGGATTTTAAGGGGGGCCCCTAACAATAAACTTGTTTTTTTCTGTATTTGTTTGCTCAATATTAAAACGTTAACAAGTAGATACTTAAAATTTTCACAGTATATTTACTTGTATATCACCTTTCAAAATAAATAATTAAATAACAGTAAAGTAAATATAAAAGGGGCTCCCATACAAAAACGTTATTATAGATGATAGTACGGAACTCTTCGTTTGTTCAATATTGGAAATAAAAAAAAAACAAAGTAGTGTAACAAACTCTTCAACATTTGCTGAATATGTAGAATTATCAGAAGCAGTAACAGAATTAAATTTTCTCATTTGTGTTATGAATGATGTCTTTACTAAGGTTTGTAAACCAGATAGTTCCCTAATTGATTATAATTACTGTAGTACTTACGAAGCTTTGAACTTATGTAAGGACGCGTGTTCGTGTATACATGTACATTTATATTGGCAACACTGAGTGAAGGAAGGAAGTAAATAAAGACTGACACATACCACACGTTAAGAAATGTAGCTTAGATAAAAACTTGTAACTAAAATTAAACTGTTCTTTTACAAAGTTGAAACAAGAGTATTCCAATTAATTATTTAACAGAAACATTGTAGTAATAAAAATATTTTAGATACATGGAACATCCATCGCGAATATTATCATTTCTCTGTTCCCAAAATCGATTAGAATTAGAATCGAATACAACTATCTGTGTAGGTACAACACATTTTGCTTAAAATGACAGAAGTCAGAAATATGACAATAGCTACCATACCGTGTAGCTGATTGACAGGTGAAAATATCGTTCATTTTGATGTTCATTGCGTGTTTTAATAGACAAGCCATACTAGATAGCTCTGCTTTGTAACTAAAAGCGGCAATGTATTATAAATTAAGCGATGCACACTCGTTTAAAAGTTTTTCAGTGTAAAACCACAACGAACACGAAATAATTGATTTTGCAATAAAAACCACATAATCTAATAATAAAGTGACCTACCGATGAAAGGAAATCTTTCTATTAATTAGTCCCGCTTTATTTAGATAGTTTTTGCAACTCAATACGGCAAAATTAGGCATTTTTTATATTTAGCTTGACATCTGTCACCGAGGACGTTCGAGCACGGACTCAATCAAATGGCGATAAACTAAGATAATTTTACTCAGTTTTTACACGCGAAGTACATGCACTTGCGGCATCTATTCAAATACATGTCTGTGCCTAAAACGTTTTTATGATATTTTGTAACATCATCTACAAATAACTAATCATTACCCAGGTGGTCAATCATTCGTATGCGTGGTCTGCGGGCGAGCTCTCCACTCGAGCGCGGAGTTGGTGCAGCATCTGATACAGCATTGCGACGCTAACACGGCCATGAAGCGGCAGCCTCAGGTAATGATATTCATATTTCGATGTTATTATATATTTTACTGTAGGTCTCCAAACAATGACTATTTGCGCTATTTGTGTTTGAAAAAACCGGCCAATTAACATTCGGATTCGCGCACGAAGTCCCGTACCATTACATTACAGAATACGTCATAAATCACTGTATAAAAAACAGTTAATTGATAACGTACAAATTATGCTAGCTAGTACCAAGAGAAAATACTGAAATTAAATTTGTATATTTGTGTCAGAAACCTCTATCATATATTTTTTTATGCAGATTTTACTATTTCTTGCTATATAGGCCACAGAAATGCATAATCTGTAAAAGTTCTAGCTATCACGGTTTATTAGATACAGTCTGGTGAACAGTGACGTCTTAGTAATAGGCTGCCGTTTATCTTCAGGTGCGTAATCTTAAAAAAAAAGCTAAGAAAACATTCATTTATAATTACGGAGTTTGGTAATTAAGATAGAAGATTGAGAAAAAGTGATATATTTTTTAAGTCACTTATTGCAATTCAAAATACTTAGAGAAAGAAAAAGGAAGGTTATTTTGATCATTAGATTTCAAAATCTTTTATGTTTATATTGCCCACGCAGTTTAGGGTTACACAACAAAAGATATTGTTTGCATACCATACTGTTTTTTTTTTTACGGATAACTACTTTAAAAGTAATGAAAACAAAACTTAATTCCAACCGTTTTTATAAAACGGTCAAACGATGAAAGCTAATAAATCACAGCGGTCAAATTTAAGTAAAAAGGTTACAAGCGTGAGTAGAAGACGATCTCTCGCAAGACCTGACCAAGAGATTTGTTTGGCTTCAATAAATTCTACTGTATTATTTTCTATTTGTGTTTATCAATAAAAGGTACAAAATTTTGTTCATACTTATTATCAGAGCAATGTCTGATTAAAATAATATGGAGTCATCAATATACAAAAAGGATAACGATTGTTTTTTTAGATATATAAATACTGAATTGCTAATTTTTACGATATCACATTTTATTCCGGAGTTTAGTAGTGTATATACAATACATAATAACATAACATAAACGTTCACGCCGTTTATCCCCGAAGGGGTTGGCAGAGGTACCAATACTACTGAACTCACATGGCAAGCGCCATCTAGTTTCCAGAGAAGGTACCCACGTTTTGCTTAGACCGTGTACTCACGTGATAGGGGGCAGGCCTATCGCCGTTTCTGTACGAATACACTGTCACATGACTAAGTACAACTCAGCCATGTGGGTTTCCTCACGATGTTTTCCCTCACCGTATATACAATACCTAATACAAAATAAAAATATAAAAAACTCCAACCATTCAATCATATGTATGACAGTGTAAAATAAATTAAGTGAAGGTGCAATAAACACATGTCATTATCCTGATAACATTAATTTCGTGAGTATAAAACTATAAGTATGTAACATACATAC
>OY755184.1:10788525-10821218 GCA_963576735.1 Bedellia somnulentella
TAACAGCGTCAATTTTGCAACTTGCGACACTATCGCGGTCGCTAAAGCTACGAAAACAGGGGTAGGCCACGCGAGTAGTAGTAATAAGTAGCAAGCGCATGGCCCCCGCCCGCACGCCCCGCCCCGCCGCCGCGCACGAGCCCGCGGCGCGACCGAGGTTCATACACACGTCGCCGGAAACTAGTCCTAGAGTTAAACAGGTATGCAATATAGTACAAGGTATGTCACAGTTAAGTAGTGGTAAGTAGCAAGCGCTGAAACTGCAGCCGCCACGCCCAAGGTACATACTCATTTCGCCGAAGACATACTGTTAGCACATAATTTAATGTGGCAGTAAAGTCACAGTAGTAAGTATTAAGCACTCGGTCCCGCGCGCTCGAGCCGGCGCGGCGCCGCGACCGAGATTCATACACACGTCGCCGGAGACACGGCCTAGAGTCAAACAGGTTAGTTTGGTGTTACTGTAATACAAGTAATGTGGCTGTAAGTAGCAAGCACTCGGTCAAAGAGGGATGTGGTGCTAATATAGCACAAGTAATATCGCAGTATTAAGTAACAAGCGCTCCGGCACAAGGCGTCCCCGCCACCCGCGCCGCGACCGAGATTCATGCACATGTCGCCGGAAACTAGGCCTAGAGTTAAACAGGTATGTCGTAATATTGCATTAAGTAATGTGGCAATCCACGAGAGTAGTACTAGCACGTAGCAACCGCTCAAGCCAACGCTGCGACCGAAATTCAAACAATCCTCGCCGAAGTCACGGCCTAGAGTTAAACCGGTAAGTAGAGTGCTAATGTAGTACAAGTAATGTGGCAGCGAAGTAGTAGTGGTAAGTAAGAAGCCCGTGCACCGTCGCCGGTTCTGCCAGTCGTTGCGTATAAATATACAAAATTCATTCAATAAGATTTTACTAATTATATCATACACTTGGATTCTTCTTGGTTATTAATAATTCTAAGTGTCTCCTAAGGGCTACGTCTCCGATCTTGAATATTAGATACACGTGTATTTCCATAGCTGATGAGCATTTGGAGCATTTTACAATGACCAGAAACTCACGAGTGGTTCCGTTTAGGTAAATTGTTGTTTTGTTATCCTATTTTGTACTGGAATCAACTTGTAGAAACGGCCTAAGCATATATTAACTCAAGCGCTGATCTTATTTTTTTCTTTTTGTGTATTAGTATAAATCTTATTTATGTTTCTTGAATATATTATATTTGATTTGATTGCTGGAATGGCAAATTGTTAAACTGCCAATGCAACAGTTGGCGATTGCGTCACCTCATATGTGTTCGATTTGACGTGATCCGAGAAATCTCACTCTTTCATACCTCATTCTACTACTACATAATAAAATAAGATACACCACAATATAGCATACATTTGTGCCAGGTCCGCCACCGCCGCCCCCCGCGCCACCCGGCCGACGACCTCCGCGCCATTCAACCTCACCTCCCCTCCCCTTCACCGCCGCCAGCCTCACCCCCGTCGCCCTCACCTGCCTCACCTCATTCCGCTTCGCCTACATCGCCTCAGTCGCCGGCCTCGCCGCCCTCGCCGAGACCCGATAGCGCTGATATCAAGGTTGAACCAGCTGAGGTAAATATGTTTTATTCACACTCTAATACGTGATCCCACCGCCCCAGACAAACCAAGAATATATGGCAATGAAATCGAATTCAACAATGTTGAGAGCTGACGTATTTGATATCGAAATTGTTATGATATTAAAATAAACTAGGTTTTATCATTTTTAAATGAATGAAATAATCTGAAAATAGCCTTGTATTATTGTCTAGTGGCAGATCGTGTGTTAATATCTTTACTTATATGCATGCATATGATATAAATCTTAAAAAGGGGGTAGACAAAACTACAGAATCAGGACTTCTTGAAATTAGGGAGTCAATCAATGTTAGTTTGAAATAAGCCATAATTCTTTCTAATTAATTAATTCCAATGAGAGGTTTTCTCTTTGAGAAATAAAAAAACAACATAGTTTCCTAGAGCTCTGTAGATGGCGTTGATGTAACTACGTTACTTACCACACAATTTCGCCACACAATAATTTCGCCAATGTCAACGTTATAAACATGTGTCACAGCACCATAGAGTAACTTTTTGGCGAGTAAAAACAACAAAAAGAATGTTAAATATAAGTACCGTCTTTGTTTATTTACTTTTGAGCTATCTTGGCTTAAACTGATGTTAATTTAGACTTTCAAATCTGAACGTTTTTATGTACGTTCCGTTTTACGATATCATTACATCCAAGTGTGAAAAACGGTGTTACGTTCCGTTCCTACCAGTAACATAGCTAGTCTGGCGCCATCTATCCTGAGAACAGGGAAGTAGAAAAAAAGAAAAAAAGGAAAACCTCCCATTTGTTTTATTATCTATATTTATACACACTTGGTCCAGAGTTATTTCTCTTTCTCTGAAGATGCACTCATTCCATTAATTCCTATTGCAATGCGAAGATACTGTTGACCAGCACTTCATACGATTCTGCCAAACCTTTCTCTTTTCCCCCACATTAATGAAGCTTCTTTTAGCTGTTCACATTGTCATTTTGGCCTCTAGCTAACTGAATATATAATTAGAATGTTTTGTTCATGAAAACCTCATGTGAGGATTATTACTAATAAATAAAGGAAAGAAAAAAATCGGTGACAGCTGGAATCGAACCCACGACCTCCGGGTTTACGCCCCCGTCGCTCGGCCAATTGAGCTATAGTGTCAAGTGGCTATTAGTGCGAAATTATTTTTTCCTTTACTTAAGTAGTGTTAAGTAGTGTTAGCGTTCCCTACCTCCGAAATTCCGAAATTTTTCTTTCCTTTAATTATTAGTAACTAAATATATGTTTGCAGGGAGCACCTCAGCCGACCGCAGACGGGCCATACCGCTGTGAAATGTGCGATCTGAGATTCGATAAATGGGATGCCTTGCTAATTCACGTGCCTGTACATATATGACAGAAGCGATCTCGCTCCGAGAACAAAGATAAGTAAATAGGTTTTTACGCGGACCCACTGTTTGGTAAGGAACTGTGTTTCCAACAATGAAGAATAAAGAGGAATGTACTCGTATGTTATTTTAATTTGGTTCTGTTAATAAACGGGACATACATTTAAAATCCCTAAATTTTATACATTTTTTTATATTTCTGGTTATAAGGTAATTTATTGGGTTTAACCAATTAGAGAAAAATAATAGCTCTGTACTAATTTTAGAAATGTCATACTAAATTAAATACAGAGAATTATCCAAATTACAAAAATATATTTTACTTTGAACATAATAAATTATATAATTACGAAGTTAAAGTTACATAGCATATGACAAAATCATGGTGACTTCGTGAAAAAACTGGAAATCAAATCCTTCAGAAATCTTAATATTTTTGTATTAAATTTTTTTTTTGGTGCGACTAGTTGGCGGAAATCGTAATAAATTTCAGTTTGGTAGTTCAAAAAGACCAAAGATTGTATATCACCAGAGGATGTGTAATTAATAAAAAATAATCTCATATTTTTCAAAAATATATTTACCAGTATTGAGTGTTTGTGAATAAAATTGATTATGAATCGGAAGCTACTAAAACAAAATATAAGACTAAAATATAAGAGACGGTACAGAAATTAGTGTGTTCGCGATTGTGTATGTTGACTTGGAGCGATAAATTAATATTATCTTAGTCACTTTCAAGACTTATTCGTGAAAAGTAAAATAATGTGTTTGGTGTTATTGTATATTTATGAATGGTTGTGTGTTAAAGTAGAATATGTGTAGAGGAGAAGATTAAATATTGGCAAAGAGTGTGCAATATTAATACTGCACTATTGCTGGTATTTAAAATTCACCCTTATGTTTACGCGAGCTTAAATATAGGTAGAATAATGTGTCAAGTTTTGGAGGCAAGACGCGTACCAAATAATATCAAAATGTATTACTGAAAGTTGTAGCAATTTTCCACAATAATTGATATTAATATTTCACTTTAAATAAACACGGCGTGATTCTAGCTTAGACTGGTATATAAATAATTTGTTTAAATCACTTACTTTTTGTCTTTATTTATAAAGATTGTTGAGAATATATAATAATTGCCTTTAGCTTCTACTGTTTTTAGTTTTTATTGTTTTCCTCCTCCCATTTATAATAATGCATAATGCTTTCATCCGAGTATACGTATTCTTATTTATTTATACAAAGTCTTATACGTACATACCTATACCCACCCACGGATATTAATCCCAAAAAATGGTACCAAGAGCTTCAGAATCAGAAAATCGGCAGCCACTATTTGGCGATAAGCAAGGAATAGATTGTAAAGCAAAGGATGGTTGGTAATGGGTCATCAGCCACATCGCCAAACAGTCAAAGCCCCAAAGTCGCCTTTTACGACACCCACCGGAAAGAAGTAGTTTAGCTTTATTCAAAGCCGATTCTACGCAGCAAATACTTATTAAACTATATTTTCAAAAGTGTCTTTATAATCATTACTGCATCATATTCCAAAGCCCCGTTTCATTGTGAATATTTAAGTCACTTAGGAGGACAAATACTCTCCTTGATGAATCGCAATAAGATGACTTGCACTAAATTTTGTAATGTTAGTTTATTTTTTAATATATTGAATGTTTTAAAAGTAAAAACAACAGCATAGCTAGTAGGAACTACCCTTTAACTAGATATCGCGTGCTATAAAACAGCCATCTCTTACGCACTTACTTAGTGTAGTATACTGTCATCTCATTTTAACTGTTATCGTGACGATAAAATAGCGCTCGTGTTAGGTCTCCAGGTGATTCCCTGATTCAATAGTTTTGTCAGCCCCGCAAAGTTATTGTGTCGTTTCTTGAAAGCGTTTGCGTTGGAATTATATAACGATATCATCAGTATTTGCTAACCAAATAAAAAAACAGCTATATCAGCAAGTATTTTGGAAAATTAAAGGTTCTATAGGGCTGCTTTACTTAGTTGAAAAGTTATAAGAAAAATAGCAGCAAACACTATGTTGTCATATAATGTGAAACATCACATTCTATGAGAAATTTCATGTTAATTATTTTAGAGAACATAAGATGTTGGTAATAATGTACTCGACTGATATTGTAGTTCTAATATAAATAATGTTGTATAAATATGCGTACATTAAAGTTTAAAATAAGATTAAATTGTAATTTGTGTGTTATTTTATGTCCGAGGGTTGGAGAAAAGGAGAGTTTAAACTGATGGCGCATTATAAGAATGTTGTTAGTCTCTCATTTAAATGTCTCAATTTGACTTAAATGAAATAAGAAATGTAATCGCAATAATTTTTATACTAATTAATGAGAACCTTTTAGAAGAAAAAACCATTTAAAAATAAATATATTTCCCTATAAAATTAAATATCTTTGTGAAGGCCCATTTTGCAATAATATCAGAGTTATTAACCAAATAAACAACTGCCGTCACTGCGAATGTCTTGTATCATTTATGACGGAGACACCTTCTATCTGGCCAAGGCATGACCAGTCCTAAATTATTAGTAATATAAATTTCATAAGATCCTTATTGCTCGCTACGATGGTCTTATGAACAAAATTGATTTGATTGTATTTATTTTGGTCTCAACTAAATATCATTTAGTTTTCCTTTGATAACATTTCAATTTTCTGTAAATATTGTAATAAAGATCTTAACTAGTTGCATAAGACGTTTTATATCCAGTTTGATTTTGTAAATACGTTTTGTCGTTTTCCACTTGCTGGTTTGTATAAGATATCATTTGTGCCATATCGGCGCATAATTAATGATCGTAGTTGTCTGTAAAGTAATATGACGAAACGGGTTCATATTGAAATAGTTTGTAAATAAATGTTACACCTGTCAATTTTTAGAACCAATGGTTTTTAAAAACTAGTAACGTGGGGTATGTAATCATAATAATGAATGCTCATGTATGTCGATAGTTGTATTTGAATAATGTAAGGTTATTAAACTTGATTATTTGCTTTTTTGGTCTTGTTTATCATTTTATAGATTATTGCACATTTCCGGATCATCAGTTATATTATAATCAATAATATTACAATTTGTTATTATTAAATGATTGCTTTACACATTGGAAACTTAGGTATAAAAGGCTGCCATTTCTATATATGTTTTATGTCTTATTTCAGATAATATCAAATAATTACTTCTTATAAATAATTATATACCTATTTCGGTTTCTACTTGTTGAATACATTCTGTATTCATAATCGCGATCACATCTTGATAGTCAATCGACGTTAACAAGAACTGTTGGTATAGTCTTAGTCGATGTACATTTACACGTGTTTATACCACATTAAACTAAAATCATAGCAGTATTCCCGTAGCTATAGCTATTATGATCATTGTATCATTTTGAACCCCTTTTTTTAGCCGGAAATCGTATTAAACCTATAATTTCATAAAATATGGTAAAGAGACACATCTAGGGGAATAGTCAAGTGTTAATAGGGTTACTTCTTCAGGTATCTATATTCCAGATTAATTAACAATCTTTTAGATTGAAGGAATGAGGTTGGTGTGCATAATTTTATTTTGGTTTTCTATAAAAACGTTTTGATCTTAAAATGTATAGTATTTCTCTATAATGTTTTATTAGTGTTAATAATAAATTGATTTTAGTATCCTGTGAGTATCCTCATCTTATGTATGTATGTTTAAGTTGCGTTTGGTATCTAACAAGTAGTACATTCCCACTAGTGTATGTACAAGACTCATCACATTTTGAATGAATAAAATTAATAACTTTTATCGTATATGGTTTATGTTTGTATTTTAAAGTGATTAAATATAAATTAATCAATTTAGAATTTAATTTGTAATATAATCAATAAAATATTGAAAAATCTATCTTCAGTTTTATTTTACTTCTATTGTACATATGCGTTTTTTGTAAACCCTTGAGTATAAGTAGGTATTTATCAATATCCTCATCAGCATAACATAAACATAACATAAGCGTTCACGCCGAATATCCCCGAAGGGGTTGGCAGAGGTACTAATACTTCTGAACATCACGTGACTTTGTCACCTGGTGTTCAGAGTACCCACGTTTTGCATGGACAGTGTACTCACGTGATAGGGGGCAGGCCTATCGCCGTTTTGTACGAATACACCGTCACATGACTAAGTACAACTCAGCCATGTGGGTTTCCTCACGATGTTTTCCCTCACCGTTAACAACCATGATAAATTAACCACACATATGTCTTTAGAAAAGACAAATTGGTGTAGGCCCGTCCCAGGATTGGAACTCTCGCCCTTCTGTTTTCCGGGCGGGTGTTCTATCCACTGGACTATCATGTCGCTACATTAAATATATTTTCAAAATAACTATCAGGGGGTGATTAGTGATCGATACTGATGCCAAAAATGCAATCATCAGCATAAATAACCCTTAAGGTCACTATTAACATTTACCCATATTTAAACCATGAAAATTTATCGATTTTTCTATAGTAAAAAAGTACAGTACTAAAATAATGAGTAATTATGTAAAGACGTATTACCCACATCAATTTGAATGTTTTTGTTCATGAAAACCTCATGTGGGGATTAGTACTAATAAATAAAGGATAGAAAAGTTTTGACACCAGCGGGGATCGAACCCGCGACCACCGTACGACGACAGCGACGGGGGCGTATACCCGGAGGTCGCGGGTTCGATCTCCGCTGGTGTCGAATTTTTTCTTTCCTTTATTTATTAGTGCCTACATCAAATTCGCCGCAAAGTCAGTACAAAAATGGACTTGTTGAAATTTATACTCAACGATATACATACATACATATGCTCACGGCTATAAATCCCTAGAAGGGGTAGCCAGAGCCAAGGAATTAGAAATTCCTCAGCCACGTTTGGAAATGTGAGTGGGGAAATAAAGATTGTTGGTGATGGATCTCCAACCGCATCGCCCAAAAATCCCTTAAAACCCCAATACCGTTAGTCGCCTCTTACGTACACCCACCGGAAGAAATGGGATAGTGCTATTCTAAGCCGACACTACACAGCAAATACTTAATAAATAGGATACGATATACTTAATTAAAAATAAGTAATCAAAAAGAATATAAAGGCAAACCGGGAGTTGACTCGCTCATGAAAGATGGCAATTCATTATCTCTAATAACGGAAAGTAAAACGTTTGTGATAGGGCGATTTCTATCTAAATATAGCCACAGATAATTATTTTTTTAAGCAGTAAGTAAAAGAGCCTTGGAGCAAGAATTTATATTCATAATGAAATAATACTTCCATGTTATTTATTCTTCACTAGAAATAAGTTTAGTTGTTAAGTTTTTGTTTAATATAAGTAATTTAAAATAGTTGCTACTCCTATTCCATTATGTCTTGTACATATACCTATTGTTTTTATTAACGTACCTACTGATCTCACCATTCAAAGGCTGTCTGGAAGAAATTGCTTTAAGCCTAATAAGATCGCCGCCAATTGTACTTCTATTTAAGAAATAATCTGTATAAATGTCTATCTGTGATGTACAATAAAGAGTTTTCTTACTATACTCACTCCATTCGTTCCAATTGGTGTAGGCAGAGACTAAAATAATGACAAACCTCTGACGCTTCATTTACATTAATCCCTTTGTCCCCTAGGATCCACTGCCTCGATCCACCAGTGGATTAAATAGCACTCCGAAGTGCACTGTGATCCACCATTGCTCTCGGTGGATCCTGTTATACAAGGATGTCTTTCACGATCCACTGTCTGCTCCACTAGTGGATGGAGCTGGACTCAGAGAGTTTGGTAAAATCCACCACTCTTCCCAGTGGAGCATGTGATACTTCAGTGTCTTCTTCGATCCTCTTATACAAAGTGCTCTATTTTTTGTGGTAGTTTCACTTTTGATTGACATTGATTAATCTATCAGAACGATAACAAACTCTTTAGCTAAGTACCCACTTGTAGAGTTGTAGCCAGTAGCCTTTAGTACAGTTACACTCATAAATGTATAATGTTGACAACTACCACAAAAAATTAGCACTTTGTACAAGAGGATCGAAGAAGACACTGAAGTATAATATGCTCCGGTGGGAAGTTTGGTGGATGTTACCAAACTCTCTTAGTCCAGCTCGATCCACTAGTGGAGCAAACAGTGGATTGTGAAAGACATCTATGTATTACAGGATCCACCAAGTGGAATGGTGGATCACAGTGCACTTTGGAGTGCTATTCAATCCACTGGTGGATCGACGCAGTGGATCCTAGGGGACAAAGGGACATTTTTCAATCATTTCATATATGCCAATTTATTCTTCAGACTTTGTACGCCTGCCTTTATGAGTACCTAAAATTCCTAGAGTTGTATCGTCAGAGTAGAATAACACAAATCAAGGCCAGAGGCGCGAGCGGGCGCGCAGATTTCGTTTTAAAGCTTGCGGGTCCCTTATTTTAAAAATGAATAGGATTCAAATTATTAAATCACAGGCAATACAGTGACAACATACCTCATCTATCTCTTACATAGACGCTCTTGCACGCAAAAATGACATATATTGTCTAAGTCAGAGATTAAGTGACATGGTTATCACTTTACTGATGAGAACTCATGCTACGGAGGCAGCTACAAAGATGTTAAATGAAGACAGAAAATGGAAATTTAATTTGAATCAAGTTGAATAGGAGCACACTGTGTTAGAAGGAAGACAATTGTTTATTGGTAATAATAAATAACTATAAAATTTATTTATACATACTACCTACATAAACTCACACCGTTAGTTCCCACTAGGGTAGGCAGAGACTATCGATCGCCACTTTGCACGATCTGTCATTCTTCACACTTCGGACGCTTGCCTTATTAAGCACATTCTTTATTTAATTTGTTTGTTTCATTCGTGGCCGTCTAGTAGTATAATTACTGAACAACGTTTGATGTCTGCTCTATTTAGTTAATTAAGTTGCTGTGTAGTGCCGGCTTAGAATTTTACTACCCCTTTCTACCCACGGGTGTCGTTAAGAGGCGACTAAAGGTATAGGGCTTTTTAAGTGGTTTCTGGGCGATGCGGTTGGAAACCCATTACCAACGATAGGTACTTTATTTCCACCATCTCGACCCCTATCAACTTCAAAATGTGGCTAAGGACTTTCTAGCTCTAAAGCTCTGGCTACGCCTTTTTGGGATTTATCGCCGTGAGTATGTGTATGTATGTACTTTAGTTAAAGTTAAGTTCTCTACGAATCCGAAAGTGAAAACCATTGGTAATAAAGTTAAGGCATTCTTGTAAAAATCATTGTTGTTCATAGCGCAGGCTTGAGCTATTATGGCACCGATTGTAACAATGTTCCTCAACAAATTGATTGGCTACGTAATTTATATTGATTGATGTTTTAGCTTAGGACCTTGCTTACTTAGTCTTGCTCAAAATCGGTTGTAATGTTGAAAAAAAGAAATTAATCACCTGCTGTTCAGTAGCAATATATTAAAATAAATACATAAAAGCTATTGCTATCAGGTACTTCTTGGTCAAAAGTAGATGATATCTTGTTTGTGAAATAAGGCCATATTATATTAATCTTCAATAAAATGACACTGGCAGAAACAGACCCCCCCGTGCCAAAAGTTGTCAAAAATTCCTTAGTTTAAAACTAATTAATTTGTTTATTTTATTGTAGGTTATTTCATAGATGATAATGTATATTGGGTGATTTATTAAATTTGAATTAATCAGTTCCTATATAATTTTATTTTCCTTGCATATCCACTAAACAATATTATTTAAATACTGGCAACAACTTTAACATATGTATACAGAACAAATATAATTTAGCTAAATGCTTATCTACATAACAAAATAACAAAAAGGAAGATGCAAGAGGTAATATCAAAAGAAAGAGGCATTGCTATCAGATACTACACTGGTGACACACAAACAACTCGGAAACAACTTTTTAATTTAGCACTTGAAAATTCACAAAAAGGAAAAGTCCTATATATTCTATGTAATGAACTAAATGAATTGCCCGAGCTCTCACAAGACATTCAAGTAGTTAACAAGCATTATTTAAAAATGATTAGTTTCATGTATGCTAAGAACCTACCCGCACTTGTAGAGAATATTGCAACTTTGCCTGAATGGTCTCACATTCCTTCCACTGTAATGATTGACAGCTTAGAAGACTACTGCTCCACAACTGATATACAAAATGCTTGTGGCATTATGGCCCTACTACTTGACACAGCTTCAGCTATTTCGAAGAGAGCTAACATCAGTTTAAGTTTACATGTCTCAGTTGATATTGAAAAAGTAGGGGAACAATTTTTTTCTACTTTAAGTGATCTTTATTAGTATCTGTTATTTAAGGAATAAAGTTATAAAGATTAAAAGAAAATTTTAATTGATATTATGTTTTTATTTACATAAACCTTACAAACCATCACATAAAAATATAGTCCAATTCATGAATTGGAATGTTTTATTATTTACATCACATAGCTAAGGCTCTTGTTTTACAAGAGCTAACTAAATAAAAAAGAAAATCTATCTAAACTTAAGAACAATGTAAAGCAAAAAGAACACAAAAATTGCAAATAAGAATAGATAAAATATATAATAGTTGTGGTTTCCTTTTCCCATCCGCAGAACCCGACCCATAGTTTTTCCTAGAAATCCAGAACTGCGGTCAACATCATCATCTAAGCCTTTTAGTATTTTATCTTGATACCGTACTTCATTTCCAATTTCTATGGTCAAATGCTTTAGTGAAGATATTTTACCACTGAGTTCCTCTGCCATTCTTTCATTGTCATGTTCCAAACTATCTTCAGTTGCGGCCCTTGGTAAAGGCTGATATTGGTATCCATCCCTTGCTCTTCTCATATTGCTTCGGCCTGCCGTTTTGATCAATTAAAATAGACACGTTACCTTTATGAAACTTGGCACGAATATGTGGCAATACGACAAGGTACTCAATTTTATCGTCACCTGTGTTTTTTTTATATTATGGAAGAAGCACGATACTATTTGTAGAGTATTATTCCTAATCTACTTATAATTTATGTATTGTTTCTAAGGTAAGGAGATTTTGTTTAGAAATAAAATTTAATTTGTTTATCTTACGCTATTGACATGCGTCAAATCAAATGCAAATGTCTGTCAGATGTCAGATGACAATGACAATATAAAAACAAATCATCAATTTTGGTAATGTTTCGTTAGTGGTACTGGAGATAAATTAAATATGCCAACGTCAGATTGACTTAGAATACGGTATTGGTCGTTATTTGTTGCTATGTGCCATTGGCTTAGAATAGTATTACCCCATTTCGTCCTATGAGTGTCCGTAAGAGGGCCTTTTGAAGTGATTTTTGGGTGATGCCGCTTTGCAATTCATAATTAGAATGGTTTGTTTATGAAAAGTAACGCTGACGCCGCCACTTAGGTTTTAAGAAAATAAAAAAATTAAAAATCATTTATTTTCAGGAATATATCCCATATTAGAAAATTACAGATATGACATTACATCATTACATATGTTTAATCTTGTCGTCATTTATAATATGTGTACAATCATTTTTGTCACCAAAAAATAATAGGCTCATCTTAAATATGTATGTAAAGGGTACAAGTCAGAAAAACATATATATATGGGTAGAACACTCGGTTATCGTGCAAACGACTAGTGTTAAAATCCTTGGTCGGGCCTACACCAATTTGTCTTTTCTAAAGACATATGTGTGGTTAATTTATCATGGTTGTTAACGGTGAGGGAAAACATCGTGAGGAAACCCACATGGCTGAGTTGTACTTAGTCATGTGACAGTGTATTCGTACAAAACGGCGATAGGCCTGCCCCCTATCACGTGAGTACACTGTCCATGCAAAACGTGGGTACTCTGAACACCAGGTGACAAAGTCACGTGATGTTCAGAAGTATTAGTACCTCTGCGGCGTACCTCTCTCTCTGATATTCGGCGTGAACGTTTATGTTTATGTTATGTTATGTTATATATATATATAACATAACAATGATTGTACACATATTATAAATGACGACAAGATTTATATATACATAGAGTACATATAGTTATGTTATATATATATATATATACAGGGTGTAATTGTAATGACTGTTTTCCTTGAAAAGTATGATTAATTATCACGTATAGAGGCAGAATTCGTTGAAAAAAAACACACTTATTTTTTTTCAAATTTTGTTAAAATTTGCACTAAGAAAGTAGTACTATTGACACCAACACGCTCAATGTATGCGTAAAACGCGATGACAAGGCGGGCAACTCAGCTGACAGCTGCGACCCGCCCCGTGACCCTTAACCGGCGGCCAAATCAAATCAAGGCCAGTAAAGTAATCAATCGAACTTAGCTTCTAATATCTTCTTATTTTTTACATGTTATTATTTGACATGATAAATTTGAATAACACTACCCCGTAGTTAATACTGCGTTGGAATGCGGCAGTATGTTCAGAGAAAAATTCATAATTCGTAAACATCGATCGCCGCGAAATTCAAAATCTGCATGTATCAACAAGTCGGGCGTGCTTGTCGGCATTACATCAAAGGAACAGTATTAGTACTAAGTTAGTTGTTTGTAGCTCATTGTGTTTGTGTCGCTTATGATTGGATGTCACTTTGATTTTTCGCATTAATTTTCGGAGTGTGAGTTCAGTTTTAGTATCTTGTGTTGTGATTGTGTTGAGTAAATATGGCATACACGAACCAGCAAAGTTCAGTGTTGGTGTTTTATAATGTTAATTCTCAAAATGTTCTGCGTTTTGCGCAAATAAAGGTGATAGCCCGGATCTGCCACTGCCAATCAAAACGGGGTGAGTTATTTTTATTCATATTCTTTAGTTAACTGTGATAGAGTACAGATACACCCGTTTAGAGCCCTTTAGCCCCGAGAGAGTTTATTAAACACCAAGAACTCCTCTAATTTCGATGTCGGTTAATGAATGAATAGGTATCTCTTGCGCACTTTATTTTATGCCACGTAAATGCATCGTTTCGAGGGTCTCTAGTTGTTTTTATCTTTATTATCTTACGCTCATGAAGTACATACATTACATACATACTCACGCCGTTACTTCCCATTGGGGAGGCAGAGACGTAAAGTAAAACAAAAATAGCGGTAGCTGATTATTTAGGACGACAGTTTTGTTATAATCGTCGGTGTTAATTAATAGAGATAGATTTTTTACATACATATTCTCACGCCATTAGTTCCCATTGGGGTAGGCAGAGACTATCGATCGCCACTTCTTACGATCCTGGCAAACCTCTCTAGCTTTGTTTACATCCATCAATCTTTTTACTTGAAAATGTTTGAATTACACTACCCCATATTTAATACTGGATTGAAATACGAGGCGACTAAGACCACAGCCTCACCAGGCGCGGCGATAAGTTCAAAGAAAAATCAAACATAGCCGCGAAATTCAAAAAAATTTTGCATTGCTGTCATAGTGCGGTTTATACGGTCACGAGCAAGTGTGCGCAAGACTAGATGGTCACATGACGCGCCCGCTGTTCTCTGTGTGTGGGTGAGACATTATACGGGTAGGAGTGTGTGCGCTAGGCTAGTGTAGATAACCACAGTTTTCCATCTGATGGAGAAAGTAAGTTTTTCTGCTAAAGCGGTTTTAATCTTTTTGTTTATTTCATATGGTGGATATTAAGCATTAAACTTTAATATACGAATAAATATTGAAGTAACAATCGCCGTCAAACTAACACGCTGTATATATATATATAACATAACTATATGTACTCTATGTATATATAAATCTTGTCGTCATTTATAATATGTGTACAATCATTTTTGTCACCAAAAAATAATAGGCTCATCTTAATAAATATGCATGTAAAGGGTACAAGTCAGAAAAACATATAAGCATATAAGCATAGCTGGGCATTAACTCGTTAATCCGTTTATCGTTAATTAACCAAGTTAATATTTTGATTAACGGATTAACTTTAAAGTTAACTTTTAAAAATGTTAACGGACACGTTAACATCAGTCAGAAGTCCGTTAATCGTTAATCCAATGGGTACCTACTATTTACCGCACGGCCGGCATCGCAACGCGGCGCGAAAAACAGGTTCAGACAAGTATGAAATGAAATGACAAGTGCCGGGCGGCACGTGGCAGCGAGTGAAGTGAGACAAAAACAAAACAATATTCATAACAATATTCACAACAGATATTCATAAATCTATTCATCAAATACAATACTGCTGTACCCTCAAGCGCTGCAGTTGAACGTCTGTTTTCCACGGGTAAAGACATTTTAACACCAAAGCGAGCCTCCCTTTCAGACGAGAACTTCAATATGTTAATGTTCATGAAGGGGAATATGCACCTTATGCCCGGCGATTAAATTACACATTTGAATTAAACAAGTATTTTGTTTTCTTCCTAACTTCCAGTTCCTTCCTAAGATCATAAACCAACAGGTTTTATAAGTGTGAACAAAAAAATTTAAAAAATGTGTGTAAAATTGAATTTTTAAATCGTTGCGTTAGTGATAACGCAAGGATATAAAAATACAATTTTACACATATTAACGGATTAACGATTAACGTTAACTTGCGTTAATTCTTGCGAAATGTAACGCTTTAACGTTTAACGAAGCTAACATTTTTTGTAACGGATTAACGATTAACGAAGTTAACTATTTGATTAACGGTGCCCAGCTATGCATATAAGGATAAGTATAAATCATTAATCCTATCTACGATTCTCACTCAAATGTGTACCATTCCAAGAACGAAAGATAGGGCTATCTAAACCACTATAAACCATTTGCAAAATGGTATTTTCCGAGCGGCGCAGCCTATCCATCAATGCAGCAACTCTAGCCCTCATTACTGCGTAGAAGTCAGGCACTCCCGCCTCAGCAAACATACCCAAGGCACTACAATATCGAGGCAGTCTCATGAGGATACGATATGCATCATTATATTGTACCCTCATGCTACTATACGCCTTTCTACTGTAGTTAGTCCAGCGCTGACAAGTATAGAAACAAAAACAGTAAGAATTAAACAACGTCAATTTTACCTTGTCACTGCACTTGCCAAACCTGCGCGCGAGCATATTGCACCGAACCGAGAGCGCCCGCCTTTCACGTTCTTTATCCGCGTCATCTTTCATATCAAAGGTCAGGATATGGCCCAAATATTTGAACCGCTCTACTGTCTGAACATCCCTGTCATTAAGTAACAACTTAGGTACGTTCTCCGGACCTTTCCCATACCTAAAAATGAACATTTCTGTCTTTTCAACGTTATATTTCAGCGCATGTTCATTAGCATAATGTTCACAGACTGAAACCAGCTTGAAGCACCAAATCGTCAGCATAACTGAGGCTATTCATACAAACCCAACCTACGTGACATCCCACCCCGGTGCTTCCCAGTCGCTCTATCAAATCGTTGATATAAAGATTAAACAAATCCGGAGAAGTAAGCCCCGAAGGAAAGAAGAATTCCGCATCAGTAGTCACTTGACATTGACACCATTGATCAGTTGGCAGAGTGACTGGGGCGTTGATTTGGAGGCCGCGGGTTCGGGTTCGGCTGGTGACGAAACTTTTTTCTTTCCTTAATTGATTAGTGAAGAAATTCATAGCACACTCTCTCCTTACCCTAGCGCCACTTTGGTCAGCCCTCGTTTTTTTTTCTGTTTGCCGAATACTTTTTATAACTCCCCCATGACAGATAGTTCTCCTTACCTATGTCCCCCTTCATAATTCGACGAATCCAACGATAGCCCTGTCGTCGTTGGTTTCATCGACTAAATTTATATAGTTCCACACTTCTGCTGCAAAATTCGTTTGATCTCCGAAGCTGCGAGTGGGTCACAAATATATTTTACAAGCAGTTTGAAAAGGTACTAATGCTGTTATCGTTTACGTATTGAAGCTTGGACCTCCGGTTCAGACTGTCAAGTGTGGATACGTATTCATAGGAGGTATTACATCTTGCTGTTTACCCAGTGTAACAGTGGAGCCAGTGTATTATTTTATCTATGAGTGGAGCATTTTTTCTCATTTCACCAACGCTTTTTGAGCTCTGTAGATATATTATTATGGGGAAAAATATTTTGGATTAGATATACTGTAAATGTACTTGCGAAAATTGCGCGACAAAATAATCAATACTAATAAATAAAGGAATGAAAAATTTCGACACGAATCGAACCCGCGACCTCGGGTATACGCCCCAACGCTCTGCCAATGAGGGGTTTTCTTTTTGAGAAATAAAAAAACAACATAGTTTCCTAGAGCTCTGTAGATGGCGTTGATGTAACTACGTTACTTCACGTTACTTACTTAAATTTTTTCTTCGTGGCCTCAATCGTGTTGCCACAATAATTTCGCCAATGTCAACTTTAAAAACATGTGTCACATCCCCATAGAGTAACTTTTTGGCGAGTAAAAACAACAAAAAGAATGTCAAATATAAACAACGTCTTTGTTTATTTACTTTTAAGCTATCTTGGCTTAAACTGATATTTATTTAGACTTTCAAATCAGAACGTTTTTATGTACGTTCCGTTTTACGATATCATTACATCCAAGTGTGAGAAACGGTGTGACGTTCCGTTCCTACCAGTAACATAGCAAGTCTGGCGCCATCTATCCTGAGAACAGGGAAGAAGAAAAAAAGGAAAACCTCTCATTGAGCTACCGTGTCAATGGCTGCCAGCGCGAAATTCTTCTATCCTTTATTTCTTTTACACGTTTAAGTAGTGTTTGCGTTTCCTACCTCCGAATTTCTACTAATTCGGAAGGCCACTTGTCTACCTTTTCAGATAGAATGCAAATGTTGAAAACGCCTATCACATAATTTAAATCTTTTTGTTCATGAAAACCTCAGGTGGGGATTATTACTAATAAATAAAGAATAAATATGTGTCGAAATTTTTCTTTCCTTTATTTATTAGTAATAATCTCCACATGAGGTTTTCATGAACAAAAAGATTTAAAAAATAATCAATAGTTAAAATCAATACGATATTGGTACGAAATACCGCAGATATTGAAGAAAAAACGTATTACTCGGGAATTCTAAGAGTTTATAGTGTATCGTTACAAATATCCTTAACACAGCGTCGCGCTGGCAGAAAGAGGATTCATGAATGAAATAAACATAGCCAATGTAGATGGTTGTCAGTAGAGGCCGACCACATTCTCTCTCTTTCATGCTATTAAAAGAGGGGTTAATCAGGTAGGCCACTATAATTCTGTCGCCGAAATCCCAGTCATCAATTATGTTTTCATGTTTGTATCAATAATTAATCAGCCGCCACACAATTATAAGTTGTCATTTATTCAGAATTTAATTCCGTTAAAAATGAGGCCAACAACCAGATTATCATTGTGGGCTAACTATTTAACTTTTCCTGCTCAAAGTTTTCACATCCATCCAATTCTATCGAAATGTTAACTCATTTACATATTATACTTATACTCACACCCATTATTCCCATTGGGGTAGGCAGAGACTATCGATCGCCACTTATTACGAACTTGACAAACCTCTCTTGCTTCCCTTACATTCATTATTCTTCTCATACATGCTCTTTACATATATATTTATATATTATTATTAATGATAAAATTCGGAAGCAAAGGAATTAGAAAATCAATCTATTTTAGTATTTTTAAATATTTTTATTTGAAAACTCAGGCTTTACAATATAAATGAATAACATTTACTGAAATGTTACACATATCTGGTACCACACATAATATCTATAGAATAAAGTATTACATAACATGCCTATTTACAATATATCAGTATCTAAATCTACAATATTTACAAATACTATATAATAATTAATATTAACACTAATTAGCAGCATAGAAATCTACTCAATATCAAAGTTTTCTGCTATAATAGTTTAATTTAATCACTGGGTTGACATAATGTCTGTTGTTTTTATTAAATTACCATAAAACTACTTATAACTAACATTTGACTTTCGAAAAAGTTTTCAAATGAATAATGCCACACATTTATTAAAAAACCCTAATTGAAACTGTTTGTTGTTTTGTCTTAATTCAAAAAGGCTGAGGCAAATATACGGTCTTTAACTGTATTATGAGTCTTCCAGCATTTGCTATTGTTTGTTCGTCAACCAGGAAATTAAATCTGTTTTTTATAAGGCTATAATTCAAAGGGTTTGTATGTTACTGGTAAAACAGATAAGTATAGATCTCCAAAAATGAGAAGTTCCATATGAATATAATTTTGCAATAAAGAGAGGCTCCTATTCTGGTTTTGCAATCCCAGATCAATATTTGCTCAATTCTCTAGTGATGTGAATGGCGATTTAGTTGTAAGAAATAACTTTCCGTAGGTTACATAATTATACTTTGTTGTGCATGAAATCTCATGGGGGATTATATTACTTATCAATCAAGGAAAGAAATATTTCCACACCAGCCCGGCTAGTACGAGCGGTGTTTAAACTAGTTATCGCGTGGGATAAAGCAGTTATCTCTTACGCACTTACTTAGTATCGTATACTGCCATCTCTTTCTATTCGTTATCGTGTCGATAAAATAGCGCTCGTGCTTGCCCTTCAGAGGGACTTCAACTCGCGCTGACACCAGTAAGGTGTAAAGCAAGGAAATACAAATTTTGCAACAGTAGTTACTTGGCTGGCACCAAAGCTCAGTTGGCAGAGCGATTGGAGCGTAGACCAGGATGTCCCGGGTTCAAGTTCTGCTGGTGTCGAAATTTTTCTTTCCTTGATTGCTTAGTTTCAGTAGGTTAATTCATTCGTCAGTGACACAATGTTAATAAAAGTCATCTAGCCTATTGAGCCCCAGCCTTTCTTTTAATGACATTACTTAATTCTAACCTTATAAAAAATAAAGCTTAATTTGGTTTTATAACAAACTTTCAAGATAAGAATTTGTTTGTTACAAAATCAAACTACTTTACATATAAATATAAAAAGTGGCAGTGCAGAACAATGATATGAAGCCGGTTCAGACTGGGCTTAACCATCAATCTTAAGTATTATGGTGACAATAGAAATCACTTGAAGTGAAATGATTACAAAATGCACTTCCATTCAAGAACATAATGTTTATTAAGATTTACACTATTATTTGGTCAATACAGAGTTTTTTTATTTGATGATTGGGTCAATGAGCAAAGCTATACACTAAAGGCTAAGTTTATCCTTCTTCAAACCAGTGTTCCGGGATGCCAGTTTATATTTTAAGTAATCAACGGAATGAGTTAAGTAAGACTCTTTTACCCAACCCATTAAATTTTTGATCTTCGTATTAATTTATTTTAAACATTAGGCGTAATTTAGGCTGGAAATATAAATCCATTAATAACTTAAAATTTAAATAAGGAGCTAGTGCAAAAAGTACCAAATTATTATAACTTCAAGTATTTTGAATATGATATTTAAACCATAATATGTATCTACCATGATACAAAATAAGTTCCAACTTATACCTAGAATAGACTCGTTAATAATTCATAGCAGTATATTAAAATAATATTATGAACTTAAGATTCAGTGCTTATACTGTACAACGAAACCATTTTTACCTAAACATTCGCTCAGTCATGTTCACAGTCAATATGATTGTGAATGTCACAGTGTACCAGCACTTTCGTTTTACTCCGCTTTTCCAGCTTCCGTTATTGATTCATATTGTTCTTTGTCCAGTTCGGTCATTGTTAAACTGCCATCTGGTAAAAGAAGTACTACTCTCCTTGTGCCACCTGAAATTTTTGAACTTTATAGAGTATTGTACATAGCAAAGTAGTCCCAAGTCCTAATAAATAAAGGAGACTCCATTAAAGTTTCTTTATCTTGGATTTTATTTGTATGTGTATTGTATTTTTAATCATTAAATAGCTATGTAGTGTAGACTTAGAATAACACTAACCCATTTTTTTGTTCAAGGCAACTAAGGAAATTGGGGACTTTCAAGTGCTTGCTGGGCGATGCGGTTAGAGACCTATCACCAACAGCTATTTAAAAATCTCTTCCCCAGTCAACATCCAAAAGCGACTGGAAACCTCTAACTTACCGTCAAGTCACCCAAATGATCGATTTGCGATGTGTATGCTGCTTATGTATTATGCTTTATTATTCAATAATTTTTACTTTACTTCGAAGTGACAATTCCACTTTGAGATTTAAAGCAATGAGTAGGCTCAATTCACACCAAAAGAGCAGCGAACTTTTAACTTTATTTTTATTACAAATACTTATTATTGCATGAGACACTCTATCAAGTCGCTCTGTCAAGTATTCTCTACCGAGCAGGTTGCTGCACTTCGTCGCTCTTTCAGTGTGAGTTTAGTGTATATGTATGTTTGTGTCATGTGTGTGTGTGTCTGTGTGTATGTATCATGTGTGTGTGCGTTACCCGGCGAGGGCGGCTCGGTCTGCGCGATGACCTGCGTGGCGTCCTCCCCGTGCTCACCCTCCACCTGCACGGCCACCTGCTGTTTGTATGTCATGTGTGTGTGTGTGTGTGTGTGTGTGTGTGTGCGTGTGTGTACGTTACCTGGCGAGGGCGGCTCGGTCTGCACGATCTGCGCGATGACCTGCGTGGCGTCCTCCCCGTGCTCGCCCTCCACCTGCACGGCCACCTGCTGCAGCCCGCCCACCACGCCCAGCGCGCCGGCTTCCATGCCCACCACCTCCTGTGAAGACAATAATTGAGAGGTTAAAAAAGAGGAAAATGGCAGCCTGTCAAATACGTAGATCTCATGAGCAAAGGTGCAAAAGTGTTGTAGAGTTACAAGAAAAATAATGCAATGTGCTTATAAAAAAATGATGGTCAAGTAAAAATTTAATACGAGCACATAATGTTCCAAGTTTGCTAGTAGCCAATGGACAATATTGAAAAAATTAAAATAACAGATTAACTTGATATTTATATGAAACATTTTAATTTTGAAAGTATTTTTTTTGCGATGTTTGAACAAGAAACGATCTCTGCGAATGACGTCACGCAGAGGGTCTAAAAATAATTTATCTTAAACCCATGCTTTAAAAAAATAAAACACTAACCTAAAATAAAAATAATAAAATAAAACACTAACCTAAAATAAAAATAATCTTACTTTTTTCTTAATTAAAATTTAGTCATGGGATAAAACATTGTTTTTTTTATCACCGTTGAAGTACAACTTTTGAAATTTTGGAGCTACTTTTGGAAGCTGACTTACGAACGGATAGCTAAATGGATTGGCCTCCAACCACATCACCCAAAACTAACTTGAAGAGGCCCAAAACCACTTGCATTAAGAATGAAGGCATAGAATAGAATGAAGTGACCAAGTCACTGTGATTCTTCATTGTTACTTTGTTGGAGCCCCAACAGCAGCCATGACTACGAGGGCTGCTATTTATGTATCCGGAATAAAAAAAAGAAACAAACATATATCAATTAATATGGTTTTATTGCTTCTCAAAATATTCGCCGCTCAGATCTATACACTTTTGCATGCGTTGAAACCAATTTTCATAGCACTTTTTCCACTCAGACTGAGGTATCTCCAAAACGTGCATTTTGAACGCATCGACTGCCTCTTCGCGGCTCGAAAAACGTTGACCACGTAATTTTTTCTTCACATTTGGAAATAAATAAAAATCATTGGGTGCCAAATCAGGGCTGTACGGCGGATGACCTGTCAATTCGATCTTTTGAGCTTCTAAAAACTGAGTTGTGACGGCCGACCTGTGACAGCTAGCATTGTCGTGATGCAGAATGATTCTACGTTGTCGGTTAGTGTTCGATACTATTACCAGACTAAGTAAATAAAAAATATCAATTTTACATAAATTCACGTGTAATACGAATTTTACAGAGGAGGGAAGAGGAAGTGAAATTTCTTTGGTAGGCAATGACACGCAGGTCAGTGTTGCCATATAACATTGAGTAGGCGCTGAAACATGCCCCCGGGCGTTGAAAGCCATGCCTTGCTTTCAACCAGAATCCGTCGTAATTGGCAGCGGACAAATCTTGCTAAATGCTCTTCGAATGACACCAGCAGCAGTCTTAATATCAGCTACCCGAGCAATCCCATCAGCACCAGGATGCACTGCTATTACTCGGCCCATCTTCCATTGCAATGGTGGCAAGTGGTCTTCTTTTATAACCACTAGTGAATTCGTCTTTAAGCCATCCTTGCCCGAACGCCATTTTATTCTTTGCTGCAATTCAGCAATATATTCTTTACTCCACCTTGTCCAAAAATGTTGACGGAGTTGTTCAATGCGTTGGAATCGAGTTAAGTGATTGTAAGTCATATCTTGAACATCGCGTTGTGGTAGAGATATGAGAGGACGCCCAATAAGAAAATGTCCTGGGGTCAGTGGTGTAAGGTCGACAGGATCAGCAGATAGTGGTGTGAGAGGTCTAGAGTTCAAAATCGCTTCAATTTGGACGAGGGTGGTGTTAAGTTCTTCATAAGTTAGTTTACAATTAGCCAACACTCGAACTAAATGGTGTTTTGTGGATTTAACACCCGCCTCCCAGAGACCACCAAAGTGGGGTGTATATGCAGGTATGAAATGGAAATTTATGCCATCATTCGCTAAATTATTACCTAACTCATTGCAGTTTGACTTAAGAAACTTTGATAAGTCGTTGTATGCACCTACAAAAGAAGTTCCATTGTCGGAATATATAGTAACGGGTTTACCCCTCCGTGCAATGAACCTTTTCAAGGCTGACAAATAACTATTGCTTGTTAAATCACCCACCAACTCTAAATGAATGGCTTTGGTGGCAAAGCAAATGAAAACCGCAATATACACTTTTACTAATTTACATCCACGCCCTTGTCGACTAGCACTCAAAATAGGACCAGCGTAGTCAACGCCAACCGTTTCAAATGGAAAACTTGGATGAAGCCGCTGTTTGGGTAAGTTGCCCATCAATGGTGCCTCAATTTTACCTCTTAATCGCGCACAAACTATACATTTGTGATAACAAGCTCGCGCTAAATTTCGACCCCCGATCGGCCAAAACCTTTCTCTTATATTCGCGAGTAATAATTGTGGACCAGCATGCATCAACTTCTTGTGCTCAAAACTAAATAAAAGCTTCGTAAAAATATGTGTGGACTGTATAATTATAGGATGTTTCTTTTCGTAAGAAAAATCAGAATTGTCAAGACGACCACCAACTCGCATTATAAGGTTATCATCTAAAAACACATTAAATTTAAGCAAAGAACTCCTTTTCGGCAAAGGCTCTTTCTTTATTAATAGCTGATACTCTACAAATGATTCGTCTTGGCATTTCCGAACAATAACATTTAAAGCATTACGCAATTCGTCATCATTAATAAAAGGCGTTGTAGCTTTCTGCCTTTTACATAAATTAATAAAACGTAGAACATAAGCAACAGAACGGATCAATCTCAAATAATTTGAAAAACGTGAGAAATCAATTAGATTATTTATGTAGTTCTTATTGTCTGTAATAACAATATTTAACGAAAGGTCGGGTCGAGTTTCAGGTAGTGTGTCGTTTTCGTTATATCTAGGTTGGGTAGGCCATACAGCAGATTCTTTTCTCAAAAATTCTGGACCAAACCACCAAATGTCATGTTTCTTTAATGATGCAATATCTAAACCCCTTGAAATTAAATCAGCAGGGTTCTTGTCAGTTGGAACGTGTTTCCAGCTGCAGTTACCCGTCAGTTCTAAAATCTCTGATACCCGATTCCGCACAAAGGGCTGTAGTTTTGAAGGCAGCATTTGTAACCAGCCTAGTACTATTGTAGAATCAGTCCAACAGAAGACATGATTAATCTTCAAGCGGAGAGAATTTGATACTTTTTCAAAAAGACGAGCTCCCACTAAAGCGCCACACAGCTCCAAACGAGGAATTGTTAAGGGTTTGATTGGTGCTACACGGCTTTTAGCCATTAACAACCGAACGACAGCATTACCATCAGAATTTACACTCCGAATGTATACGCAAGCACCATACGCTCGTTCAGAAGCGTCAGTGAAGATATGCACTTCAATACTTTCATAAGAATCACTTAAAACTCTTCGCGGAATACGAATATCATTTAACAATGACCAAGTCTTGACAATATTATGCCATCGAGATTCTATTTCAGGATTTAATACTTCATCCCAAGAAGACTTGTTGAGCCATAACTGTTGAAGCAGCATCTTCATTGTAATAACAAATGGAGATAAAAGACCCAGAGGATCAAACACTTGTGCAATAACCGATAATATGTCGCGTTTAGTGTTGATTTTGGTAATCGAAGACCTGATAGGGAAACAGAGATCATCGCAATGCGCATACCAACTAAGCCCTAACAATTTATCAGGTTCATTAGATCCTATATTTAATTCAAGCGATGTCAGTGTATTATCGGACACAACTTCGGGTTTATTTGATTTCCATTTTCTAAGGGACATACCGGCAGATGCGAATACCTCATTAATGGTGGTACGTATAGCCATAACATCATCATAACTATCAGCGCCACTAAGTAAATCATCGACGTACATGTCATGTTTAATGATTTCAGAAACAACGTCATCCTTGCAATCAAGACCGAGTTGTTTAATACATCGTGTGGCGAGAAAAGGAGCACTGGCTGTGCCATACGTAACCGTGTTCAATTCATATATCTTAACTGGTTCCCGAGTATCATGACGCCAGAGAATGCGCTGAAAGAACCTGTCTGCAGGATGAACGACGATTTGTCGATACATTTTTTCGACATCGGCGGCTAGAACATATTTGTGTTGCCTAAATCGGAGTAAAATAGATAAAAGATCGTCCTGAACTGACGGACCGACCATTTGGATGTCGTTAAAAGAAACTCCTGACGAAGAAGGACAACTGGCATTATATACTACCCGAAGCTTTGTAGTGGTGCTACTTTCACGTAGTACCGCGTGATGTGGTATGAAATAGGATTTATTATTTGAATCGCGCTCTTGAATTTGAGACATATGCCCTAGTGATTCGTATTCTGACATAAAGTCATGATACATTTTGCCTAGTTCAGGGTTATGTTTTAATCTACGCTCTAACGAAGATAAACATTGCAATGCTCTTTGATGCGAATGGCCTAATACTTCCGGACCTTGCTTCAGTGGAATACGAACACAGAAACGACCATCGTCGAGGCGAGACGTATTCTGAACAAAATGTTCCTCACACTGCTTCTCTTCTAAAGAATACTCAGACGACTTAGAGCAGACTTCTTCAAGCTGCCAAAAACGTGTTAAATCGTTTCGAATAGCGTCCATCTGATAATCAGTGGGAGAAATAATTTTAGTTAAGTGACATTTAATTTCGCGTGAAAGCAAAGTTAGATAATTACTATGTATAGGGCCTGAAACTACCCATCCAAGTTTTGTTTCAAAAAGCATCGGTTTGCCGTCACCCAACATAATTTTGTGGGAACCTAACAAAACCCAAAAAAGATCAGCTCCTAAGAGAATATCCACTTCTGCAGGAATATAAAACTTTGGATCAGCCAAACTGATATCAGAAGGAATATTTAAGTCTGATAAACGGATTTCTTGTCCTGGAACGCTACTTGTGATAGATGGCAAAACGAAACAATGAAGATCTGCTGTGAAGCAATTATTTAATGACTTCATGTTTACATGACATGTTTTACCTACGTTTGAAACGGCATTGTTAATGCCCAGGATTGACCGGTTTACCTGATGGGTTTTTAGATTTAACTGACGGCACAGTTTCTCAGTCATGAGAGACGATGTACTACCACTATCTAAAACAGCACGAACAATATGTTCTTTTCCGTGGAAATCACACAGCTTTATAAGTGCAGTCGATAATAACACATCATGTTGTACATCCCTATTACATGACATGACATTCACAGATAATGCAACGTTTTCCGGCGTACTTACTGCGCCAGGCCTAGCAGACGTAGAGGGTGAAAGTGATGAAGGCTTAGCCTCAGACGATTTGTCTTGATAATGATAAGTCTCATTACTAGTTGCACTTCTAGAATCATTAACGTGAATAAGCGTGTTATGCTTGCGCTTACAAGTTTTGCAACCAGGTTTTTTGCACTGATTCGAATAATGACCTGACTTTAAACAGTTGTAACACAACTTAAAACTCGGTACTAGTTCTAGACGAGCTTTATTGGTCAATGATAGAAACTGTGGACAAGATATTAAATTATGGTCACCCTTACAGTTCGGGCAACCTTTGGAATTCGATTGTGTATTTGAGTTCTGCATAACCATAGCCTTTACCTTAATATTTTGTTTATTAGCAGAAATTTGAATATTATGATGACTTGAATTACCACTGCTACGAGACAGCTCTAATGTTTCTAATAAATCAGCACGGTTCCTTAAAAATGATAAAAACTTCTCAAATGTGATAGGAATGTCTTTATTTTCACGACTCTTAAATTCTTCCCATTCACGATAAGTTTTTTGGTCTAACTTATGTGTAACAATATAAATTAACAGAGTATCCCATTTGTCAGTTGGTTCTCCTAGTGAGTTCAGTGCTCGCAAATTTTTGTTTAAAATGTCAATCAAAAGTTTTAAGGAGAAAGAAGACTCCTTTGCATGTGAATCAATATTAAATAAGGCTGACACATGATTTTGAATTAATAAATGTTTGTTATCAAACCGCTCGCAAAGAAGCTTCCAGGCCACATTATAATTACTCGCTGAGAACTCGACTGACTGTATTACCAAAGCCGCCGAACCCTCTAGAGAAGCACGCAAGTAGTGGAATTTATTGATATCATCAATGTCATCAACATTATGTATGAGACTAGTAAAAGTGTCATGAAATCCTAGCCAAGTTTCATAAGAACCATTGAACTTTGGAATCTGTATGGTAGGTAACTTAACAAGCCTATGGTTACCGCCACTGACACTATTATTTGTGTGACTATTTTTATCACTATTACTATTTCTATTCTGAAAATCTAACAACATATTTTGAGCTTTAGCTAATGTTTTATAATATAGCGCTTCAAACTCTGCTCGCTCAGAAAATTGCATATCACTGTTGTCAACTATACATTCTAACTGCAACTGTACCTCATCATACTGCTCATACAACGACTCCAGTTTAATTAAGCGCAACTGCAATTCCTTTGTAATAGAGTCATCACTTTCTCCAGACTCCAATGACTTCAAGTAATTAATAAAAAGAGTTAATCTGCCTTTAAAGCTGGCACGTTTTTTAATTAGTTCTTTTTCCTCGGTCATTCTGAGAGACAAGTATTATCCACCTGTTTATTGAATAAACAAACTTACAACACTTATAGAAATTCAATATAAATATGTGAGTACACCTGCCTACTCCTTTCTTCAATGAACAATAGGTTATATAAGGGAAAAGAACAGTATTAGATCAAATAATTAACTTCCTATAGATTTAAAGTTTCAATTACATATGTAGTTAATTAACTACCTAAATTATTAATTATCTTAACTCAGAAGTTTTAGTTTTCAACTTGAAGGAACATTATGAAAGTATTATGAAATAAAAAGGTACAATACAATGAAATATATGTACTTAAATGTCTATTGAAGTTAGTTAATGAAGAAATAACAATTAAGATCAAATTAACTTACTACACCATATGTACTTAGACTTCTATTTAAGGAAGTGTTTAATATTACTTGTTTTATGCCATGGAATATCAGATAATTACATACATTAGCAAAACATATGCAAATCAAGAGGTTATTACTTACTATACAGCATACAGCTCCACTGCTCACTTGATTCTATTATTTAGTCTTGAAGTTAATCAATGTAGAACATAATAATGTGAATAAATAAAGCACAAACAGGTTAATAACATTACCTATAGTGATAACATAAACCTTTATTTATTTCACAATGAAATATTGCAAGACATTTATTTGACAAAATGGTGTGAATTTTAATAGTAATAATTTCTAATATACTGACCTGAATTACAGTTCCTTAACTTAAATAATACTTAAATGAGTGTTGGCACCGAGTTCTTACGAAATATATACTTAACACCACGTCGATTTGGATCTGTAGCTAATTTTCACTTTCTTGATATCATGAAAGTAACCTCAAAATTTGTTTCTTCTTAGTATTCCGGTAATAATTGATAAATCCTCTGATCTTCAATAGTCTGGCTCAAGAATAATATCCGGGACGAATGGACCATATGTTCGATACTATTACCAGACTAAGTAAATAAAAAATATCAATTTTACATAAATTCACGTGTAATACGAATTTTACAGAGGAGGGAAGAGGAAGTGAAATTTCTTTGGTAGGCAATGACACGCAGGTCAGTGTTGCCATATAACATTGAGTAGGCGCTGAAACAGTTAGTCTTTCTTATTTGTTCAAAGACTTCCGGCAAACAAATGGTCGTATACCACTCCGAATTAACAGTTTTACGATTCTCTAAAGGCACTGTAGCTACATGGCCATTTATACCAAAAAAACAAGCGACCATTTGCTTCAATGTGCTTTTTGCACGAATAACTTTTGTTGGGTTCGGCTCATCTTGGAACACCCACACCGTGGACTGCTGCTTAGTTTCGGGGTCGTAAGCGTAGATCCAAGATTCGTCACCTGTGTAGATATTATAAACAGCTTTTGACGCACCACGGTTGTATTTTTTTAACATTTCTTTGCACCAATCGACACGAGCCTGTTTTTGATCAATACTCAAGTTGTGCGGAATCCAACGGGAGCAAATTTTTTTTACAGCTAAATGTTCATGAAGTATCTTATGTATGCTCGTCATACTAATGCCCAGAGATGCCTCTATCTCACGATATGTAACATGACGATCTTGAGTTATTAGTTCCCGGACAGCATCGATGTTTTGAGGTACAACGACCGTTTTAGGGCGACCTTCTTTAATTTCATCAGTAAGCTTAGATCGTCCACGATTAAACTCGCTAAACCAGTGATACACAGTGGTCTTTGAGGGTGCTTCATCCCCAAAAGTCGAAGTAAGCTGATCGATGCACTGTTTTTGAGTTAGACCACGCCGAAAATCGTAAAAAATCATGGCACGAAAATGTTCACGAGTTAAATCCATGGTGGTGAAGACACGCAATTTTCAAAATGACGCTACGATGTGAAAACAATTGACAGTCACATAAAAATAAATGTATTCTAAAGCTAAAGAGTTCTATTTTTAAATGATGTAATTACTTTTTAAATTATTGTTCTGTAAGTGGCCAGTTCCGGATACATAAATAGCAGCCCTCGTACAAAACAGATGGACTGATGTCAAATGTTACTTTATTTCATACTACAAAACGTTTTTTTTATCGAGCGTAATCATTGGCTGTGGATAGCATCTAATAAGAAGCCTCTGCTTACCGTCATACATGCAAAATATATTTGCTATTTTAAAATGAAAATGATGATTATTAATAATAAAAAACTGAAAAATCTTACCTGTCCATCTTCTCTGGTGACATACATGACACCCTCACCATCTGCTCCTGCTTCTACACCTTCAACCCCTTCAACTCCCTCAGCCGCTACCAATAACGTTTGACCAGCCTCATTCTCACCAGCCACCTAGAATTATAGAGAAATATGATATATAGTGCAAAAAAGTTTAAAAACTTAACAGGCTTAAATAAACGTAATTAGTAAGTTTAATTTCACAAACAATAATTAATCTCATAGAATTGAAAGCACTGATTATAAATAAAAAGCTTATTTGTTATTTTATGTTTTGATAATCTTCCAAAATAGGCTGAGGAATTTCTAATTCCCTAGCTCTGGCTAGCCCTTCAAGGGATTTATAGCCGTGAGTATATGTATGTATAAAACATTGTTAAGCATGTACCTGGTATAGAACCCCATCCTCTCCTCTAATCATGATGGGTGGATGTGCTCCTCCTAACAAAGTGGCTTCCTCTTCCTCCGACGCGGCTTCCTGGAGCAACTGCTTCACACTTGTCACTTCAGTCTTTTCTTGGCTCTGATTGAGATAGATGCATTGTTAGCTTTCAGATATTAACAGTTGGATGTATGTTGTGAATTATAAATGAAGAGAATGTGTTATGTTCATAAGAGTACTTGTACATAGCGTAAGTAGCTGGAGCAAGTAAAGATGGGGTAACATGCATAAGCCTTACATGAATGCATGCAGAAGCAGTAAACTATCTTACTTGCTCGTGTTCATAAGCTACATGTGCATCCAATCAAATACCTTTATGAGTTGAATCGCGTCAAAAACTCGACGTAAGACAATTCTAGTGACAATAAATTTTTCACAGGCAAATGCAGTGCAAGTGCACCAAAATCATAAAGTTACTTGCGCCATGTATATGTCGCAGGCGGATTGTATAATCCGCCGTTTTACATTACGGCTAGCCGTTTTCTAAAACAGCGCCGTTTTGTAATGCGGCGGTTCAAGCATTAGCCGGATTGAATGCGGCTAGATATAAAACTGCCGGTTTGCATTTGCATTAGGAGCCATGTGTCATTCAATACGGCTAGCCATAATGTATAAAAGCGAGAGATTAGCCGCCACTTTGAATGTTTTTAGTTCCGACTCTGAACACTCGTAGCGCTACCTGACATAACAACAACAATGGCGAGTGGGTTATTAAATTGTGAAGTTTTGAGTGAATTTGTGAGTCACTGTTCGACTTTGAGAAATAATGTCAATACAGATAATGCATTAAAGGTGCTCGCTCCGCTGCACTTGACTTAACACTGCGCTTAACTTAACACAATAGTGAACAGTAGTTCACTTATCACAATAGTGAACAGTAGTTCACTTATCACAATAGTGAACAGTAGTTCACTTATCTACTAGTGCATGAACAAAAAAAACGTCAATAACTATAAGTACTTACACCATCATCCTCATCTGTAAGTACTGGCAATGAGGGGTGAGCTCCTTCTGTCTGTTGTACTAGCATGCCAGTAGTTCCGCCAGGAGACATTTCCACCTAATGAAACATTTTTTTTAAACATAATATCGAGAGAATGAATGTGTAATAGACTCAATTAACAAAATTCAATACAAAAAAAAATATGTTTGTTTAGATATATATTTTTAAAAGGTCATCGGCAGCGGTTTATATCTTGTTGAGGTAAATTTTGTTTTAGTTTCGTGAACCAATATTGTTTGATAATATCACAAGAAAATTTTGTTTATAATTACCATCTTTTACACATTGATTAATTATAAATATTGAAAAAAAACATGTATTTTATTCATAATCTTACTAAAAACGAAAACTTTTACCATTTGGTGACCGATCGGAGTAAGTTGACCTAAACTAATAAATGTTTTATATTGCTCTTCATATAATGTTAGTGGTTTAAGCTGATGGTGTTCCAGATTTAATGAATAAATGTGCATCAATGTCGTCTTCAATGTTACCTTATTATTAACTTTACTATGCTTACCTTCATAAGCACGGGCTGTTCCTGCGGCGGCGGCGTGGCGGGCGGCGGCGTCGGCGGAGGGGAGGGCGCGGGCGGGGTCGGCGGGGGGGTGGGCTCCCCCTCCGCGCGCGCCAGCCGCCGCCCCGTCAGCGGACACAGCGTCAGGTCGCGCGGCGGGGACGCCTCGCCCAGCGACAGGGGCGACGTGGGGAACGGGTCCGAGAGACCGTCTGAGGTGTCGGAGGATGCGTCGCTTT